>VNKF01000218.1:0-268704 GCA_008044355.1 Drosophila lacteicornis
ACAATTGAAACTATAGAGTATAAAAACTAAACTTTGGAGTATACATTTGATAGTTTGAAGTATAAAATCTATACTTAACTCGTTATACAGCTTGAGTATACTTTTAAGACAACGCGTAGAAAGGTTAAACTCTTATTATTTATTTTTTGGGTGTACAAAAATAATAGAAAATGTTAAACGTTAGTAAAAAAATACTTTATAGAGTGATATCAAAAATGTATTGAAGTTCATACATTTAAAACTGTGTCGGGATAGTGTGAGATAACAGAAAACTATATTTTCCATTGCAAAACTGTTGAAAATCGTGAAAGAAAATACTATAAGAGTGGAGATCATAAATTTCTTAAAGATCATAAATTTCCATCAGCGAAATCAAGCTAATTTGATCCTATCTATTCAAAAATAGTTATGACATTCGCAGGATCTTTAAGCTTGATCTCCATAAACGGCTAAATCGACTCGCCTTCCGATCTCCGATCGCTGATCTCTTTCTTCTGTCTCTTCCGTTTTGCCCACTGTATTACGTATACGATTGGGGGTCAGCCGAGGTGCCGCACCTACAAGTGACTTGGCTACCGAAAAAAAACCTTCCAATCTTGAATTCTCCCTCCCCCTTTTTCTTTTCTTTTGATTCCTAATTTGACCCAGCTTATCCAAGGCGTTGTCATTGCTGTTACACTATATATATACATAGCTATATATACATACATATGTACTTATTTGTTTCTTCTTCTTGTGTTGTTTTCCCTTGTTTGTACGTCGCTGTTGTTGTTGTTGCGGCCTTTCAGATGTCGCTGCTGCTTCTTCTGCTGCGCATTGGTCTCGCCTATTCTTCTTCTTCATCTTGGGCCTGCTACCTCTTCTTCTTCTTCCTTTTCCTTATCCACATGTCACCGCAGCAGAGCAGAGGTGAAAAGAAAAGCCAAAAACCAAAAAACCAGAAGCGTAACGAAATAGATCGAAGCCCCAACACTGAAAAATCTGAAATGAAACAACTAAGAAAGATCCGGGCATGCTCGACTTTTTGGTACCCTGTACTCAAGGCTTTTGTGGGTAGGTAAAAATATTATATATTAAATAATAATAATAATATTTAGTATTATGCATTAATTATACATGAATTAAATTACATATTCTATAATACCCTTGTATTTCATCGGTATAGGGTATTCAAATATATACAGACATATGTCTGCACATATATTTAAGAGAAAACCGAAACGCAGCTCAGCACACGAGTTCGTAATTAGAAATGGTGACGGCTACGGGGGTGGAGAGGAGGAGGAGGAAGGAAGGGAGGAAAGGGAGGAGGAGGTGTGCGAGCATATTGGATCTCCCTGGCGATTGAGCTTTTTGTTGTTGTTGTTGTTGTTGCCATTTTTTGGGCGTGTTGCCCCGAACAAATTTGTTAAGAGCTCCAACTGAGCGAGCGGCTCCTTTTTAGTGCCGGGGGATCCGATCCCATCCAAACCGATCCCGAGCCCGATCCCGATTCCGCTCCGTCCTTGCACCTGGTTCTTCTGCCAACAAAAAGAGGGTATACCCTATAAAAGCCGGGGTACAATCGAAATTTAATGAAAGTTGCGAAAAGAATTGTTTATTTATATTTTAATTAAAAAATAATTCTTTTATATTTAAAATATTAGATATTTATAATGATAATAAGATAGTAATAAAAAGTATATATTTTTAAGATGTCATATTCGTCATGTATTTTTAAATTAATTATTTGCATTAACAAGTTAAGTGTTTATACAATTCCATTAAATATATTGAAAAACCCTTTAAATTACCCTATTAAATTTATTATTATATTGAATAAATAATACCCGAAAAGGGTATCTGCAATGATAGCAAGTTTAGTCTTTTTGCAAATTAATTTAATATATTTAAATACCTTCTAAATTACCTTATTAAATATATTATTACATTTAATAAATAATACCCAGAAAGGGTATCTGCTATTCCAACAGATAAAAGGTTCCATTCCCCTGCTTTTGGTATGCAAATTTCGGTATGAAAATGGCAATGAGAATGGGTGGAATGGGGAATGGGTGGAATGGGGAATGGGCATGGAAATGGGAATGGGTAGCGGGGGGTCAGCTGGAATGTGCATAAATTTAGCGAGTGTATTTGCCGAACCAGCAGCAGCTCCCATAAAATTATGACCAACTGCAGCGAAAAGGGAGCGACAGGGACAACAGGCAGCTCCATCACAGGTCCACAGATCCGCCGTTCCATTTCAATAAGGCCCGGGTTAGGTCGGGGAAGGTCGGGGGGCCCTGTATTCTCGCATTCTCTCAAATTATATATGCGATCATTAAATGTCTTCGACAAAAATGAGCATAAAAATCGCACGCGGCCCCAAATGAAAATAAATTAAACCAAAGCGTAAAGGTAAAGCGGGAAAAAAAAAAAAAGATATTATGAAATGAGAGGGGGTGGCGAAGGAGGGGTGTGAAAAGGTAACGAATTGTTTGGTACCCTCAAATGGGAATTTTAGAGGTAATAAATCGGTAAAATGTATAATATATTCCCAATGGGGAGTAAACCTATGTGGACTCAAAAATGCTATATTTTCCTACACCCAAAAAAAAATTATCATAGAACGATTGTTACATGAATTCTAAACTCTTGAGTATGAAAAATTTCTTAATAATATGCTTATTAATTTGATACTACGAAAGTATACATTTTATACTCATCTGCACCAATATTTCATAATAATCACTAACGCGACAAACAGAAAAGCACTAAATTCCAGCTAACGCGACTTGTTATCGAATTTTCGATGTAGGTTCGTATAAAAATAATACTCGAAAATACACAATTGAATCTTTGGAGTATAAAAATTATACTTTCTAGTATATATTTGATATTTTTAAGTATCAAATTTATACTAAACTCGTTATACTGCTTGAGTATATTTATAAGACAACGCGTAGAAAGGTTAAACTCTTGTTTTTTTTTTTTTGTACATTTCTGTTTTTAATAGAGTTTTTAGGTAATAAAATCTATAATTTTATACAAACTACCTATAAAAAAGATTATAATAACTTTTTAACTTATCTTCAGGTTTTTTAAATTGTTTTAATATTATAATATTCCAATCAAATTAGTATATTATTATTTTTCTCAAGCTTTCTTTAAAATTAAGTTAAAACTACCTGAAAAACACAATTATAAATGTTATATTTTCTTTGTATGATACATTTTCCCCCACACTCTTCGAATACCTCCCAGTCGGTCCTATAAATACCCGAATCTCTCATGCATTAACTATCCAATTTAGTGATCCCGGCCCACTGTCGTCACAAGGTTCTATTCGTGTTTTAAGTCTTTATTTTTTATTTTTCTTACTTTTTTTTACCAGCTGGACTCTGACTCGGTGTCCCCCAATGGGATTCGCGAGATCGTTTCGCTGGGTGTGTTGGGATCGAAATTGTTATTGGAATCGAGGGACCCACATCAAGGCGGCCGCCATTATCTATCTCTCCCGCTCCGCCAGAGGTGACTCATCACCATCGGTGGTCAACTGGTCAACTGGTCAAGTTGTCCGCGATTTCTGGCTCGAATTCGGCGGGATTCATATTGGGATTCGTATGCACTGCTGATTTCGATTCTTGTGGCGGCATTCAGAAGCAAATAAGTCACGTGAATAAGATTTCCCGCATAATAAATTATGGCCAACCCGGGGCCGGGCAGGGAGCTTAAAGAATGCGCTTCTGTGAAGTGCACAGGCCCCGAAAATATCTCTTTTGGGGGGAATGGGAATGGGAACGGGGAATGGAGATTTGAAAACAGAGAACTGAGAACTGGCCACTGGTGACTTGGGAGTTGGGAGCTGGTAGCTGGAAGCTGGGATCGAAAAGCGGGCCACATTATTGTGACCCGTAAATGATACAAAAATTGTGTATCATTAATAAGCGGCACAGCATGTCATCCACATGAAAGAGACTGGGGAAATACACGGTAAGGAATTCTTCTAAAGACTTAATATTTAAGGGAAAAATGTATTTATTATTTTTTCAATTGAAATAACTTCCCAAAGTTAACAGACTTGAGAATAAAACATATATTTAGCTTATTTCTACCCGCGTACCAAATTAAACAAGTAAGAAAGCTACAGTCGACTGTGCTCGACTGTGAGATACCCGGTACCTAAACGTTTGTGCTTCTAACACTAAAAGTCAATTTAAAATTGTACATAAATTATAATAGTCTACTTCGATACTTCTTAAAATAAATCGCCTCTCGAATTAGCTCCCGACCTTAACAATTTAATGTCATACTTAAATATGAATGATACATTTTATAAGGACGCCAAAAAATGAATTATGTTTTTTTTTTGTCATTTCTTGCTATATTCTTTTGTCATTTCTTCTGCAGTTGGCGCCACCTGTCGGCTATAGCTTGCAACAGCAGTGCCTTAGGGCGGGGTGTTAAAATTCGAACCTTATTGCTAATATCTCCCATGTTTATCATCCGATTTTACTGATATTTTCAGGCAACGTCCATTTTATTTTATTAATTTATTGTATCTATTAACTTTAACCCGAAAATAACGAGTATAGCTTATTTAACGTTTTTAATGATTTTTGAAGGCGGAAGTGGGCGTGGCCAAATTTTAAAACAAACTTGATCGGCGTGCAACAGATTCCAATGTCACCAAATTTGGTAACTCTAGCTCTTATAGTCTCTGAGAGCTGTTGGCATAATAATAATAATAATAATAATAATAATAATACCATAATACCCTTGTACCCTATGGGCACCGGGTATAAAAACGATCTAATAATTATTATGGTCTCTAGAAAACTCTTAAAAATATTACCCTTACGCAGCCAACAGAATTATATTATTATATTTAAACCTATACCATTTTTCTCCAAGTGTAAGGGCAGCGCGAGACACTTGCCGCCACACGAGCGGCTGGCTGAGTTGGCTAAAGCTGGAGAAAATCCCCAAAGTTCGGGTCGCGACTAAAAGTTCCAACTGCAGACAGGCCGGGACCGGCGACCGGTTGCAGCTTCTCCAACTTCTCCAACTTCTCCCACTCCTCGGATAACGATAACTTCCCCCCGCTCTGTCAGCTGGGCTTTTTCTTTGGCCGCGCCCAGGGTGGTCGGCCTCAAGTTGGCCAGAAATCGGTAGTCACTTGGCCAAAACGGTGGGGGAGAGTCACCCGACTCCCGGACTCCCGACTCTGGAGCAGCATCTGTTTTACTTCTGTCCAACTTGATTGATTTCCCGGCGAGGAGGAGGAGGAGTTATTCGGTTTAATGATTTGTTTAATGTTAACCAGGGAGTCGGGGTCACGGGGTGTAATGGCATAGAACAAGGCAAAGGTTATGGTTTCAAGCCCTGGGAAAATGTGGAAAATCCATCAATTAAAGGCTGTTCGAGTTAAGATTAAGTGTACAAACGGAATTTGATAAGGCACTAAGTGTTCAGTTTTTGATAAAAGATTATATGTAGATGAAATTATTTACGAAAAATATTAAAGCAAGGAAACCTTACTTTATTTAAATATAAATAAATTCTTAGGCAGAATTATTAGCGTAATCTTCGGTTATTGTCTTAATTTTCTTGAGGTTTAATTTTTGGCCTGTTTTTGTGCTGAGTTAGCTTTAATTTATATACTTTTTTGACAGTAAATTGCCCTTAATTCCCTTTAATCTGTGTAGAATTCCCACCTATGTATTATTCCCTTAGATCATTCGGTTTTCGATGCGCGGACCACCCACCTGTAAGTGCTCACCTCGGTGCCCTGCCCTCCAGCTCATCGCATCAAGGATTGTCCAATATCCGGTCAACTTCCGCAAGGAGTCGCCCTCGTCCTGTCATCGAGTGTTTTGGCCGCATTTTGCACAAAGAATCGAACCCATTTCCCAGCCACCGACCGCACAGTAGCCACACTGAGACAAATATGGACTAAAACAATATATAACAAACAAATATCCTTACAAAAACAATTAAACTTTTGATATTATAAGGTTATTTCCAGAGAAAGGTAAGTGAAAATAGAATAATTATGCATAACATATAACTTCATTCATCTATCATATTTATTTATTTATTTTCAGACGAAGAACCACCTGTAATATATATTTTTTGCTGTGCAGAATTTGGAAGCGACTACCGGACTCGGACTCGGATTCGGATTGGGAATGGGATTCTTTAATGGACAAACGAGAGGCCGGACAAAGAGCGGTGACATTCAGAGGCGAGAACTTCCTGTTTTCCCTATGGGGTTTCCTCCTTGGGTTTTCCTTTGTCCGTCGCTGCCTTGATAATTGGTTGGTAATGGCTAATTTATGGGGTCCGGCCTGGATTCAACGATGCACCTGATTCGATGTGAGTGACCTTTGACACAAGTAGGCGCGGAGGGGCGATCGAAGACCAGTTGCAGCCGCGCAATTGTTCACAGTTGACAGCGGCACATAAATTACGGGGCATAATGAATCGATCGCCACTCTCGGACCCTCGGACCCCGGAAAATGACACACACAGCAGCCGCAGTCGCAGCCGCAGCCCCTCCCCAATTTTCCCCCGACTACTGCGCGTCGGCCCACCTTTTCTTTATTTTCTTCGTCTTGGGCATTTGGAAAATTAGAAAAATGAATTAGTGATCAGTTCGAAGCGGCGGGTCATAAAAAGTGATCGGGAGCAGGAAATGAAAGCTGATTTCGAACCAAAAGGTGCCCTGGGATTTTGGTTACTTGAAAAGATACTATATGTGTGTGTAGTCAATAAAAAAATAATATTTATTAGTGATCATTTTTACTGGGATTGTTTTAAAGAGATCTTTGCTTTTGTAAGCATAATTTTAAAAATTTTAAAACTCTGCAGGATGTCAAAGAAAAAACCCTCAAAGTTTTTAGTCGGTAACCGTTTGCTCAGTTGGGAATTCTAGTGCAACGTTAGCAGCAAAAGAACCGATGCTGGGAACTTTTAAACCATTAACCCTTATGCCTTTAAAGGTCCTAATAATACCCTTGCTTAAATCAATTTACAGGGTATCTCCCCCACTGACTTCTGTCCACATTTTTCCGTTTCGTTCATAAAAAGTTTTCAATAAAAAAAAAAAGAAGAAAAACAGTTGGAACAAGAAGAAGAAGAAAAAGAAGCAGTTGCCGTTGAACGCATTTTTCCATAGCCAACAATTTCCCCCCTCGAATTCCCCAATTTTTAATTCATTAATGCAAACGATGCGCGGCAAAAGAATAGGGTGCACAGAGAGAAAGTTTCGATTGTTCGAATGTTATAAATATATCAGATATATGTAAATATATAAAATTAAATAAAGCACTTTAAAAAAATATATAACAGAGATCACAGCATATTAAAATATTAGCAAGACTTTAAAATTAATCATGAAGTACCGGCTTTTGTTGAGTGTAATTGCAGAGAGAGAGAGCAAAGGAAAGTGAGAGAGGTGGGGACAGAGAGAGAGCGGCAGCCAAGGAGTATGATCACTCCCCCATCCACCTCCACCTCCTCTCGCCCTACTCTCTTTTCTCGCCTCCCTTTTGGCCAGACTTTCGTCGGTAGCCGGAGTTCGATGTGTGTTTAATATCCGTTTTATTGCCATTGAATTAGTGGCCTTTGTCAGCATTTAGGGATCTTAATTTATATGGAAGTCGGGGTTGAAGAGGAAGAGCGTGACTCCATAACGAGCCCCGACTTCCCCCCTTTTTTTTTCTCCCTTTGCGACCTCTGGCAGATGCAAAAGGTCAGACACACACGCGCACCTATACACACACGCACACTAATCCGAAATGATGGCCGCTCTGCCCAGACTAACTGTCGTCGTTGTCGTCCTCCGCGGCAATTATAGTTGTTTTTGTTGCCGCTCTCTCTTCGTGCGCTCCCTGCTCGTAAAAAAGGCAACAACAACAACAATGACGATGATGATGAGGAGAAGCAGCGTCAAAGAGCAGGAGCCGAAGCAGCAGCAGCCGCCAATAACAGTAGCCAAGCGGTTACAGTGCTGCCAACTTCCGCGAAGAGGACATGCAGAAAGATTTGCCAAAATTATCAATTTGTATTAATTCTTCCAAATTTAACCCCTGATTACAGAAAAACGGGAGCTTTTAAAATTCTTACACAACTTGTCATTTTTCCGCATCAATTTTGCTTCCATGAATAGATTTTCTGTTATTTAACAACAAAAGAATGCAAACACAAACAGCGAAAACTGTAACTCGAGTGAATGGGAAAGCAGCTCAAAGGGAAAAAGTATTATGGCGGCGCAAAGTACTTACAGTTAACAGCCATAAAAAACCTTTTGCGTAACTCATTAATAGAACATGGCCCTGATTTCAGTTAATAAAACATTTAAGATTCTATATTTAGTTTTTAAATTATTTAATGATCCTTTTTGCCAGTGGGAGGAGGAGAAGCAGAAGTCAAGGCAGCTGAGCGAGAGCGCATCGTGCAAAAAACAAAACACAAAAAACGGAAACGCCAAATCAAAAAAAAAAAAAGAATGAAGGGAGTGGGGGAGGAGGACCGAGCACCGAGAAGGTAACAGGACGCAGGACGCAGGACACACAGGACACATGCGTGCCCAAACTGATTTTTCCAAATGCAATTTTTTGTTAGCCAAAGAGCGGAAGCTATAAAAAGTGAGAGGCCCCGACTGCTGCATTTTTTCCGAGGGGGAAAAGGACTCGCAGATGTCCAGCGATTTGTATTAGTGACGCCTGATGGAATTCCCATAAATATCATTCGAGAAGGAAGCTTGTCCAGGAAAGAGAGGAAGCTGGAAAGGTAATAATCGGAAACTCAGTACTAAATCGATAACACAACCTTTTATTCATCGATATTTGTTGCTAAATTGTATTTTTACTTAAACTACTAATTAGATAGATTTATTTTGTTGTATTTAATTACCTTTTTATAGAATAAAATGATTATTTTTTTATTAAATTTATGTTTTTTATCAAATTCTGCCTAACCCTAAATAAGAATAATTAATTTTGTTGTTTTACATTTTGTATTTAAGGTATAAAATTATTTATTTAAATAATGCAAAGATTAGTACTCTTTGTAGTATTAATAATGCTGATGGGTATATAAGAAACACCTAGAATACAATGCTAAATATGTACATATATAGGGAGATATGAAATAATTTAAAATGTTGTCCATAAGTATGCTACAAAATTTTTCACCTTACAAAGAAACACAAAAACATGTTTATAAGCTAGAAATAATATTTGTGAGCCCCACATTTTATGTTATACTCTCCATTTAAACAATTTAATATCCTCAGCCATATCTGGGATACTCCAAAAAGCTGAAATAAATTCTGATTTGACTATGAATGCATTTCCCATACTTTGATCAATAAATAGTCGTTTCCTAAACTCTTTTTCTTAGTATAGATTTTAAGAAACTCTGATTTGACTATGAATGCATTTCCCAAACTTTGATCAATAAATAGTCGTTATTTAAACTGTCTTTCTTAGTTTAGATTTTTTCTATAAATCCCCTAATTTGTATACTATTCCAACCTCTGTTTATAGGTCGTTTCGCCATAAAAGAACACACGTATTCAGTATCTGGAAGGCCTGCTCCATTCATGATTCTCGCATTCGCATTCGCGTTCCCCGTCAATGAATCCATAATCGCGTACGGCTACCTCGGCGGATCCATTCATCCACTCCGCTCGCCTGGCTTCGATTTGATTCGATTTCCATTCGCTTGGCCAAATCAAATCAAATCAACTCAAGGTCCTGCCCGGCCTCTGCAGGGAATGCATCCTTAGTGACGTTCCAAAGATCAACTACCGCAATCGATCTGCTGGCGAATTAAATTGCCTCAGATAGCATCTTCGACTGGAGCTCGAACTCGAACTCAAACTCGACGTTTCCAGATCATCGCTTTCAATTTGTATCAAATATCTTCAAAGGACTTCGACTTTGACGGGGCCTCCTCGATGATGCTGAATGCTGAATGCTGATGATGCCTTCTTCCTGCGTCTTTTCTCCTGCTTTTCCCTTTGTTTGGCAAGCGAACCAAATAAAGGACTCGGGACGAGAGGCACTCACATATTTATTTGATGATTGCCTCTCTCACATCCCAATTTCCTTTATCTTTTCTTTTTTATTTTTCTTTATTGTATTTTTTATTTTTGTTTTTCTGCTGCGCTTCCTCGGCGAGATTTGCGAGCTCCGCTAAATTGCATTCTGAACGCCCGAGCTGCATTAAGTCAGAAGTCGATCAAGTGTGGCCGATGCGCTCCGCAGATGTATCTGTATCCGTATCTGGCACTATCTGGTAGGTGGCCGCGGCCACTACAGTGCGTTTCGTGACTAGCAGTATTTATTTTACAGAATTTACAAAAAGTATCCTTCGTTTCCCCAAAGTAAACTTGCTTTAATTTAAAAACTTGTTGATTTCTCATATTTATTTCTCAATAAACCCTACATTTTCGAATCTTTCAAGTGCTTCTACTTTTATGAAACGCACTTTAGGCGAAGCTTACGGCTTATACAACCCAGAAAAAAATACAAACAAAAATAAATAGAAATAGAAATAGAAATGGAATAGAAGTGACAGAAAGATGGCAATATAAAAAGAGAAAAATTCGTTTTGCCATTTGTTTGGCATTTCTTGTTTTCTATTTTCTATATTTTCTTCTCTTTTTTTTAAAGCTATTTTTACCATTTTCTCATTGTGTTTTTCCCGAAAAACATTCGAGTGGAAATCCTTTATTGAGTGCGATATTCCTATTCCCATATTCTCCTCGGCGCCATCTCTTTCGCACTGCAAATTTTCAAAATACTATTTTTGTTTGTTGCGTTTTGCATGCAAAATTTATTTTCAGTTCTCGGTCCATTGTTTCGCGTCCATCGTCCATCGTCCTGCGTCCATCGTCCTGGGTCCATCATCTATTGTGCTGACAGGGTACTGGTACAGAATGTCCTGGCAAATATAGCCCGGCTTCTGTTTCTATTACTTCTTGTGTTTGTGGCCTTTGTTTCGACATCCTTTCAATTGCATTTTGCCGAAGCAATTTGCATGCTCTCTCCCTAGCCAGGACCCTATTTGTGCATGTGAGTAGCCTACACTTGGAATAATTATTGCATGAAATACAAAACATTTTCAGACGGTTTTTCTAAAATTCTAAAATTTCGATACCTGAATTTTCCTGAAAATAAGAAAACTATTAAATCAATTAAAAGTATAATATATACAGTTTATCTTCTTTTTATTTATACTAATTTTTTCAATTTATTTCAGAGTGCATCCCACATTCCCTTTGTATGGCTGCATATGTTGCGGTTCGCATTTTGGCCATTGTCCATCCATTTTGGCAATCACATCATCATCATCATGGTCGTCGTCCTGGCTGCTTCGGGGAGAAGTGTTTTCGGAAATTTGTCTGGATCTGATGTCGGAGAATTATGGTTCGCTAATGGTGACAGAGGTGAAACGCTTGAGGTCCAAATATTTGGCTGAAGTTAAGCCAAGGAAGCCATTTCAATAGATATTAAACACCTCGAATTGATTATGAGATGGATGCGGGGGGGATGCGGTCATTACCGTTAGAGGGAACTCTTGCAAATTAATTAATGTCATATTTGCCATTTTTTCCTTAATTAATATCCTGTGCTTAAGATTTGTAAAATGCATTGCTTCTCTTTTTGTTTGTGTATAAACAATAAATTTAACTTGAGTGCCATTTTTCAATTGAAATTGTTAGAAACAAAAGGCTTTCTAACCTAGTGTCAAGCCTAGTGTCCACGGAACACTGAAATTATTTATATTAAGGGGGAATCTATTTCAAGGTGCTTTTTGTTGGTTTTATTAAGTTAATCTTTAAAATTCCAAACAATATTCTGGAAGAAAATAAGCTAATTTGAGTATAATTTGAGTAAGATGCAGGAATGATTAAAGTTCAAGGATTTTAAATTGCTGCAGAGCTCCCTTTTCCGAAAAATGTTAGGAACTAGAAACAGTGATTCAAGTAATTAATACGCATCTCGTTAAAGCCTTTAACACATCATTCCAATTTAATGATATAATTTCATAGAATAAATACATTCTATTGCCTGTTTTTTCTTTATACTATTAGGTATACATTTTTATATTTTAGATAGGGGAAGTTGCATTTAAGAGCTGTTTAATATAGCTTTTAAAAGCAGACATAAGAACAGGCGGACAGACGGACGGACAAACGGACAAAGGGAAAAGCGGACAAACAGGACATATTAATAAACGGACAAGCGGATAAATAATCTAACGGACAAACAGAACATATTAATAAACGGAGAAGCGGACAAATCGACAAACGGACACACTGATAAGCGAACAAACGGGCACACCGATCAAAGGACAAACGGACAAACTAATTTTATTATTAATCTAATTATTTCTTAAAAATAAATGTTCTTATTATGATTATTATTCTTAATATTATTTGTATCTATGAGATCTTTATAATTATTATTTACATGGCAACCGCAACTGACCTCACAAGGAGAGCTAACAAAAAAAATACTCACACACACACACACACACACACACACACAACAATACTTGTATAAAGTGCGCTTATTTTATGGCCGGCATATCAATCAACTTTATTAATTACAAGTAATTAAAGTTTAATTAACAGCCAGCCAGCGTTGTGCTGCTTCTTGCCTTTGTTTCAAGGTTGCACATGTGTGCGTGTCCGTGTGCGGGAAAATAAATGCAAATATTTATTTGCCATTTAACTGCCCCAAAAGTCACAGAAAATGAGGCTGGCAGGGAGGGAGGGGGAAGTGAGGCAGCGGCAGCAGCACCAACAAAATGGTGGCAAAAGTAGTGCAATTTGTGTTGCTGCTGCTGCGTTGTTGTTGCGATTTTGTTTGTCTGTTTAATTAAAGCAATATGTGGCCTGCAGGAATGTTGGGTTAATTGACTCATCACTTATACGACAAACGAAGCACAAACAAACAAACAAACAAACAACCACACAAACACACAGCACACACACATCAACAAAATGGGGAATAGCATAAGAAGAAGAAGGAACAGCAGCAGCAGCAGCTGAAGAAGCAGAAGCACAAGGAGCCAGCGCAGTAAAGGAAAAAGATAGAAGATGAAACACACATTTTCAGAGCGGGCCGGGGGCGTGGCCAGCATTTTGACATTTTGAAATTGCCTCTTGCGCAGGGCTTTTGCTGGCAGCCAATCGTTTAAGTGGATCCCATTGTGGACTGCAACGCCCACACAACAAACGAGCGGTAATAGTGGGAACAGTTACGGTTTCAGAGTGTGCAGGTGGCGACATCTGTGGGAGATAAACACTCCGCTAGATGGCGCTTGAGCTCTAAAAAAGTTTCGCGTCCAAAACGCGTTTTTGCCGTTTCCGCCAAAACGAAATGCGGTCACATTTTCAAATTTCGTCATTTGCGAGTTCCGCCGCGCCCAGCTTCTGCCAGCTACTGGCTGCCACAGACAAAAGCTCTCCGCTACGCTCGCATAGCTAGCCAGATCTGGCTAGAAACTAGCTAAATCGGGCAATACCTAACGGGTGGGGGAATTTGATGAAATCGGTGTATAACTTTGCTGAATAGGAGGGGGTTAGAAACTGTGCTGGACAGAGGTGCGAAACTGTACTAAACATTGAAAGTCAGAGTTGCCATGCCTCTTTTGTTAAAAGCATACTGACAACCCTGTCATTGGAAGAAGCGGCAATGGAACAGCTGATTGCAAATATAACCAGATGTACGTTCGCGCGCTTTGCCTCTTTTTTTGGTTTTTGATAAGAAATAAAGAATTATTTATTATTTAGTGACAATGGAAGAAGACCCGGCTCGCACGGAAATGATAATGCAGCTTAAAAAGGTAAGTCGAGTCTCATTTTTCATTAAAAAAAAAAACAATTTCAATACTTTGCGGCTTACTTAGAGGCTTGTGCAGGTGTCCCATTTGGAGAGCTTGCCCCTGGAGCAGCTGGAGAAGATCTACCAGGGTTTCGTGGTGCCCCAGCCGCGAAGGCAGCCCCGCGATCGCTCTGTTCCGGCCAGCAATCTCCCTTCCACGCCCATGCCCATGGATGTGGATCAGTTGACGCAGCGCATCAAGACGACGGCCATGCTGGGCCAGAAAAGACCGCTGCCGACGCAGTCCAGCCCCGATGACAAGGCCAAGCAAATCAAGATGGACCTCCAGTGACCTTTTTGGTGGCTTGCAAGCGATAAGCTCTCGCTCTCTGTCGCCCGATCATCGATCGTCAGTAGGCAAACGTTCCTGCCGCGCAATGCAGCTGCTCATCGTCTGCCTCGTCTGTGCCTGGCTTCCCCTGGTTCTCGGGGATGCTGTGCCCCTGGAACCCGATTTCGAGAACTTGCAGGTAGGTTTTAAGCTATAAATCTCACCAGAAAGATAAATACTACGTCCGTAGGGCATCCTGCCGCGCGCCGCCAGTCGCGGGGATAAGCTGCAGGTCTTCCAGAGCATCTGGGGCGTGGTGCGCTCCGATTTCGTAGATGACACGGAGAAGGCCAAGGGACTGTACACCCAGCTGGGCAACTTTATACGCGACGAAATGGCCTGCGTCAGCGGACCCACCGGCCGCTCCGCCTGCGAGCTGCAGCAGGAGGTGAGGCGCCACCTGAAGATTCTGATGTCCCAGCGGCTGGCGAATCTCCTGAATGCCGAGGAGAACATCCAGTCGTATGGCATGTACATAGCGGCCAGCGTAGAGCCCGCCCTGGTCCGGGATATCCTGGTAAATGCCATTGAAGATGTGTACTTCCATCGGCCGCTGGACAAGCTGGTGCAGCAGCTGGAGCAGCTCTACGCCGACCGCGACGAGGTGAGCTTCAAGATGATGATCGAGGCGGAGTTGGCCCTGTACTGGCGCTACCAGACCATGCACGACAGCAACGAGCTCTTCCTCTTCAACATGGCCCGCGTGGTCAACCGGATGACCACGCATCACATGTACGCCAGCGTGGATGCGGGTCTCCAGAAGCGAGTAGCCGCCCTGCAGGCCGGCCTGCCGCCTGTCCTAAGTCTGCTCTTCGATCCGCAAGGCTTCTGCCTGCTCACCCGCTCCGATCGGGAGTATCTGTACACGACCATAACGGACGAGTGGAACTACGGCCTGAACGGGAGGCAGGTGTTCACCTGGCGGGAGCAGAACTACACGGACTCCGCGGGCTTGATACGCGCCTTTGTCCAGGAGCACAGCGCAGACGCCACGCCGATCTTTACGCTGCGCGGCGAGCTCTTCAAGTGGTACCTGTACGTGGATCCCGCCGAGGGCAATCGCGTGGGCGCCCTGCGCTCCGGCAGTCCCAGCTCGTCCACCAGCTTCTGGACCGTCGGCTATGTGGACGATGTGCTAATCTTCCGGCAGCGCGATCTCACCATGTGCGCCGCCGAGAAGCACGACGACGACAGACGGCGCGTGAAGATGCTCCCAGGTCAGATGCACACGCCGCCCTCCGAGGCCTGCCAGTGGCTGCCCGTCCACTGTAGTAAATAATTAAACTAATTGCTTATATCTTGCCACCATTTTAGTGCATAATTTCGGTATATTTCTAAACATATTTCTTCGGTGCTTGTTTTGTACATGAACATTTACAGATGAGTTTAACGGGAATAAACCAGTGGTCGGCAGGATTCTTCTCAGTCAATCAGTGCGGACAAATTGTAATTGTGTGGCTGGATCTAGCCTTTTTTAGCGTTAAATAGCTAGTTATTAAGTTATAGCTATTTTTTGCCATATTACAATATATTTTAGCTTGTTTTGTTGGCATTTGACTGTAGTGGTGCGGACCACTGGAATAAACCAAAGCACAAAGGACAAAAAGAACAAAATCATATTAAAACTAAGGCAATTTCAAACAAAAAGGCAGGAAAAGTGACAAGTACACAGACAAAGGTGTCGTAACATAAAATAGGAACATAAAACTAAATTTTCGAACAAAACTAAGTACAGAAATTCGTGTAGCCTTAAGTGTCTATGACTCCTTCGTGTTTTTGGCATTTTCTCTCTCCCTCTTCAAGACCAAAAGGAACTTTCTTCGCCGCCGCAATATGGAAAAGGTGGATGGATAAATGGCCTTGGCCTAAGTCTATTCAGTCTCGGTTAAGTACTGAGCGCCTCTCCTCCTCCTCTACGGCTGATCCATGTACTCATCCTCGTCGTCCTCGCTCTCCTCATCCGGTGGCTCCGGCACCGCCAGGCGATGGGAGGTCGGCAGCGGTATATTCACGCGGTGACGCTGATGATTCGCCCGGCGTCTGTCCGCCGATGGGCGGTAGTACATGCTGCACTGCAAGAACTCCTCGGGATCCTCCTCATTGGCCGCCTCCAAAGACTCCTCAATGGCTCGCGAGTAGTCCTCGATCTCCTCGTCATCCAAATGCGGGGCTCCATTGGCGAAGGCCGCGAAGCGCATGGGATTGTGCAGCTTCGTGATGAGGTTCCACTGCTTGCACTCGGGACTATTGAGGTACGTGCGCAGTTCGGACAGGGACTGAGCCGTTTCCTGGACCGTCACGTGGTAGTACTCCTCCTGGGTGAGCAGGCGCCTCTTCGGCGGAAAGCGGCGTCGGTAGCAGAGCTTGCAGTACTGGGCCAGCGACGGGGGGAAGTAGTAGGACCCAAAGGTCACCGCCATCAGGAAGATGGCCGCGCTCGTGTGCCAGGTGCTGAAGTACATCAGGGCACCGCCCGTGGCCTGCAGCACCCACATGATGATGTTCTGCGAGCGGGGATTCTTCGGTGGACCAATGCGATAGCAAATCAGGAAGGATATGAGTCCGGTGACGACCAGGTACCACACCACATAGTCGCGGTAGGTGAGCAGGATGAGGCGCATGTTGTCCGCCAGCTGCTTCAGCACGTAGAAGCCAATGGTCCAGCCGCCGATCAGGACGCCATACATCATGGGACGCCGCGGTATGAGCTTTGCCGTCAAGTAAATTACCACCAGCATGGAGGCGCAGATGCCCATAATGACCCCGGCCAGGTAGTAGAACACACTGTTCTTGGCCAGCCGCCGACTGATCCAGAAGACAAGAATGCCGGCTGCCAGCTGCAGGAGACGCCACACATCCACGGGCAGTTGGTTCAGGGTCACGTTGTACGGCTGCCGGGAGGCCACGCCAATGCATTGCGGCTCAAAGGGCGACAGCTGGATCCGTTGACGCTTCTGGGAGAACAGCGTCACACTGAAGAGGGAGTGCTGCTCGTTGTAGTGCTTCAGGACCTCCTCCGGCGTCTTGCCACCGTACTCGGCATAGTCCTCGCTCTTGATCGCCAGATTGAACTCCACCGTCTCCAGGAGGCTCAGTATTGAGTGCCTCTTGCCCTTGTAGCAGTATGTCCACAGCGTCCTCGACCCGTAAGGATTGGCCGTAACGTTAATGGACGTGCCCGGCACCAGGTGAACAGTGTCCGACGTTGCCGACGCCGCCCTCGCCATCGCAGAGTTTTGCGCAAAAGCCTGGGTTTGGGGTGCACTTAATATGGCCAGAGCCAGCAGCCAGGGTCCCCGCCACAGCATTTTCGACGGATCTATAGGATAAATACATGCGTTATTAATCATCTAAGTCAGCCAAAATCACCAGCAACTTGCCTTTTCACTTATGTTTTTGTTTATTTATCTTACTTATCAAAACTGCACAGACGCGACGCACACACTCAAAGCCGGTAAGCAGTGTTGCCAGATTACACATTTTGCTTTCCCCCTAAAAAATCCATTAAATGGTACGAGTCTCCGCTTAAACCATATCCAAGTTCTTAACCACGTCTCAGGCCTATGTCCGCCTATCGATCTATCGATCGCGGCTGAAATCTATTGGCGCCAATTCGCGCTCACATTCGTGCATCTCTATCTCTTGTGTGTTTTCAGCGCGTTTTCCATTTTGCGATCATAAAAAAACAAGCGGCAAAAGGCAGGAAAAACCTCAACAGAATGCCCGCCGGCGTGGTGAAAACACCTAGCAATGGAAAAGCGAAGGAAAGCGTGCAAAAGTCCGCCGAGCGAACGACCAGCAATGGCAAGAAGTTTGTGCAGACGCGTCTGCCGTTCAAGATGATTACGCCCAGCGGAGCCCCCACTGCCGCCGTCGCCTCCACCTCCGGGGCAGTGGTGAACCTGGACGAAGATGATCCGCCGGCGATAAGGGAGCCGCGAAAGCGGAAACTCTCCTATGGCGACGAGGCGCCTCCGCTAGAGGGCACTGGCTGCTCCACGGAACCCGGGCTGAGGCGTTCCAACAGCAAGGAGAACCTGGATCTGAGCGGCGCCATAGTCTCGAAGAAGGTGAAGACCACGGATGAGGACCAGGTTATCGAGCTGAACGATGACGATGACGACGAAGTCGAAGCGGTGGTGGAAGTGAAGCCAAAGGCAGCCAAGGAGAAGGCCAAGCCAGCGAAGACTGCAGCCAAGGAGAAGCCAGAGGCCAAGGAGAAGATACAGATCAAGTTGCCGTTGGTAAACAAACGCGCCAAGCGCAAGAAGTCCCTCAAGAAAGCCGAGGAATCGGTGGATGCTTCTCCTGTAGATGCAGGCAAGGTGGGCAGCGAGTCCAGCGACGATATCGAAGCCATTGCCGAAGAGCTGAATCCCCAGAAGAAGCCGAAGGTGCTAGAGCCAGAAAAGTCGCCGGCAAAGGTCGAGGAGAAGCAGAAAGAGGAGCAGAAGGAGCAGGAGGAGCAGAAGGAGCAGGAGGAGGAGGTGGTGCTGGTTGCAGAGGAGGTGGGCAAGCAGGAGGACCAGAAGAAGCAGTCACCAAAGGAAACCACAAAGGAAGAGGCCAAGAAAGAGAAGAAACTCGACACGGAAACGATCGAAGAGGCCGACATCTCGGTTATCCTGTCCAGCAGCGACGGAGGCCAGAACTCCAGCAGTGAGCACGAGATGGATGTGGACACGGAGGCCGCGGAGAAGGCAGAGGCCCCGTTGCGCAAGAGCCACCCGGAGTCCACCATCGATCCCCAGAAGACCCTAACCCCAAAGCAGCAGAGGCTCCTCGAGCAGCGTCGCAAGGCGCGCGAGGAGAAGGAGCAGAAGCTGGCCGAGGAGCGTCGCCTCAAGCAGCAGGAGAAGGAGCAGCGGGAGCAGCAAAAGAAAACGGAACGCGACCAAAAGGAGCAGCAGCGCAAGCAGGAACGAGAGGAGAAGGAACACCAAAGGAAGTTGGAAAGGGAGGAAAAGGAGCGCAAGCGGCAGGCGGAGGTGGACTCGAAGAACGAGGAGAAGCGCAAGCGCAACGAGGCCAAGGAGGAGGTCCAACGCAAGAAGGACGAGGAGCGCCGCAAGAAGGAACTGGAGCGCGAGGAGGCGGAGCAGAAGAAGAAGCGCGCCGCCGAGTCCTTCACCAAGTTCTTTGTGCCCAAGCAGCCCAAGTCCGGTGGCGGCCAATCCAACGCCAACTCCTCCTGCCTGGAGCACGAGCAGTCCAGCTGCGACAGCTCCAAGGCCAGCAGCCAGACGCTGGCCTTCCGTCCATTCCAAATCAAGGACGACATGCTAGTGGCGCCTATCACAAGGGCCTCCCTGGGCCATGAAAACCGCTCCCAGCTGGACGGGCTCTTCAGGCGATGCGACGACGACGACGAGGAGGCTGACGAAGAGGAGGACATCAGCCGGCGGAAGCGTCCCAACCGAGCGCATCTCTATCTCGCCGAGCTGAGGAGCGGGCGCCACGAGCCGCTGAAGATGTCGCGGGACTCGAGGCTGCAGAAACCCACCAAGGACGAGGACGAGGACGAGGTGCAAGTCATAGGTGGGTATTCCATTCGATACCATATTCCATATTCGATACTATCGATCGTCAACCATTCATCTTTTGGATTATCAATGTTTTGATTCTGATTTTCTTCTTCTCCCCCTAGATGACCTGTCCACGGCGGGGCTGCCCATCGAGGAGGAGCAGCCCAAGCAGCTGGCCACGATGCGGGCCAAGTACCTGCACTTTGCGGACAACCGGCGGCCGCCCTTCTACGGCACCTGGCGCAAAAAGAGTCAAACCGTGTCCGCCCGCCGACCGCTGGCCCACGACAAGGTAAGGAATAGAGCTGTAAAACTATCGACGATTCTTTTTTTTTCGGTCCAACATGGATTCAATTTTGGCAGAATCGATGTATCTTGAACCTTTCATCTTTTGGATTTGAAATAGAGCTGTAAAAGAATCGATTCTCGATATTGATACTTGAAAACATCGATATATCGTACTTTTTCTGTTTTTTCTTTTAAAAACCTATAAATCCTAATAAAACCTTAGGAGATTGCGTTAAACCGTTTTTAAACGACTAAGCCAAATAATCTTCAAGCTGTTGAGTAACTTAAAAAAAAAAAAACTGAATCCTAAATGTGAAATTAGGGATGTGAGATCAGGATACATATTTTAAAATTATTTTATCACATTATCAGGATTTTGTTTATAAATATCAGTTTATCAACGATATTCGGTTGGTTTCAGCGCACTCCTCCAGTCCGATATTATTTGGCCAGCCTATCTGGCATCTGGAGTCTTTCAGACTCGCAGGAGGAAGCCTAAACGCGCAAATAACGTTTTGCGGTCCTTTGTAAGGCTATCATACCTTTATTCTCTATATAAATAAAAATAGATATAAGCAAAAAGTCAAAACAAGTTATAAAACACTTACTTTCCAATAATGAATTGGGTCTTTATCCTCTTGCGTGTTTGTACTCTCATACTCTCAAATACTGCCTCTAAAGTAAGATGGCGTCCACTTTATTTGATCTGATTTTGAAATCAGCGATACATCGATAATCGATATTAGTATCGATACTTTTACAGCTCTATTTTGAAAATGAAATCATTCCTTTTTTTTGTATGTTCCGGAAACGTAATTTATATATTCCTTTTTTATGTTATAAAAACGAATTCTTTATTTATGTTTTAAAAACTTATAACTTTTCTTTATTTATATTATTATATTATATTATATTATATTATATTATATTATATTATATTATATTATATTATATTATTATATTATCTTATATTTTATTATATTATATTATATCATCTTTCCCTTGCAGGTCTACTTCGACTACGAGCTGGACTCCGACTGCGAGTGGGAGGAGGAGGAGCCGGGCGAGTCGCTGAGCGCCAGCGAGGACGAGAAGGAGGAGCGCGAGTCCGAAGAGGAGTCCGAGGAGGAGTACAACGAGTGGTACGTCCCCCATGGCCACCTCAGCGACGAGGAGCTGCAGAACGACGGCGAGGACGACGGGCACACGCGGGAGGCCCAAAAAGCCAAGCTGCAGGTGCTGCAGCAGGAGTTCGCCCAGGAGATGAAGAAGCAGACCAAGAAGATCAAGCCGCGCCTGCTGGGGCCCGTTTGGCTGGATGAGAATGGCAACCAGTCGGAGCAGTTCCCGGCCATCTTTGCCCACACCCTCGGCATGTACGCCTGCTGGCGTGACCAGCCGACCATCAGCCTGGAGCCGCCGCCCGAGCCGGAGCGGGATGAACAGGCGCCGGAGCAGCCGCTGCCCCTCCATCTGGATGAGCGCCTCCTTCAGCAGCTCGTAAGGCTCACCCACGGCAACCGGAACTCCAAGCTCTTCCTGATCAACGAGTATCTGGAGTACCTGAAGACCCAGACCCAGGCGACGTCCAACCCGGATTCGGTGCGGATGCTCCTGCCCTCGAAGGCGCTCATCCGCGAGAAGTTCGACGAGCTGGCCAGCTGGAAGCCCGTGGAGCTGAGCACCCCGGAAGCAGCCGCCACCGGCAGCAGCGCCAAGAAGAGCAAGAAGCCCAAGAAGCGCCTCTGCTGGGTGGTGGCCAGCGAGATGCTGCAGAAGTTCCATCTGCCGGAGCTCACGCTGCAGAATCAGTGGGACTACACACTGACGCCAAAGGTGAGCGAGGGCGCAGGAGGATCAGAGGCACAGCAGCAGCTCCAGCACGAGCAGAGTCCACCCGCAGACACGGAATCAGCAGGAGCAGCTGCTGCCTCGCCCGATCCCGTCACGATCTCAGCTCCCACTACGCCCCTGACACCCACCACCGGGCAGGCCAAGGGCGGGACCAAGAAGCGGGCCACCCTGCTCATGTCCGTGCCCAGGGATCAGCCGATTCCCTCGGCCGCCAAGAATGCACTGATCAGCCAGTTCCTGCGCCGCCAGACTGATGCCAAGGAGAAGGAGAAGAAGGCCGTGGAGCAGCAGGAGAAGCCGGTCGTCGATGATGATGTGGTGATGCTCTCTGATTAGCCTCGATCCCGCAACTCCTTCACTTTCCTGATCTTGTGATGGGTCCTCCTCTTCCTAAGCCTTTATTCAAAATATTGAACTTTTTTTTTCGTCGCTAGATTCGCTCGTAAGTTGATTTAATTCGTAGTGTTCCGGTGTTCCGCCGTTCCATGTTCCATGTGTGACCCCTGTCCTGATCCGTCAAGTGGTGCTGCAACTATGACACGGGCGCCCATGAACCACATCTCTATACATGTGTATAGCTTACATTATATGCAATAATACATTATATTGTGGTTTTTCTTATTTTGGGAGGATAAAGGGGTTCACTTTTCGGGTTTGAAGAGGTTTGTTCGATTAATTACTGATTTCTTCAAGCTGTGTACACTCTAATAACGAAGAGTGACAAAAAGAAGCTAGTAAAAAGCATTTTAACTAAAAAATCATGGAATTATATATATTTTTACTTGGAAAAAACAAGTTCAAAATATGATTTAAGCTTGGATTAACCTTTATGCTACAACCAAACAAATATCATTGTTTCATGAAGTACACATTTCTTAATAATTTGCTTATTAATTTAATACTACGAAAGTATAAAAACTATACCAATCTGCGCCAAGAATTAAGGAAATTCACTAACGCGACAAACAAATGCACTAAATTCCAGCTACAGTCCTACATTGAAAATTCGATAACATATCGTATAGAAATAATACTCGAAAATACACAATTGAGTATAGAAACTCTACTATTGAGTATACATTTGATATTATCAAGTATTAATCATATACTAAACACGAAACGCTGCTTAAGTATATTTTCAAGACATCGCGTAGAAAGGTTGAACTCTTTCAGGGTTTCAGTTTTTTTTAAATTAAGTTTTCGGTTTTATTAGTGTCAGAGGCTTTAAGCTTGATAATTTGTTCCTTATTTGTTATAAAATAATCACACATAACATTTTACATATAAAATCCTCTAAGAAAACACACACAAGCCGCATTATTTTTAAAACTTGTTTGTTTATTCTTTTTTGTCATTTTCGTATTTCGTTTTTTTATTACGTTTCATTAATTAATTAAATTAATTATTTAATATACAATTAGTTAAGATGCCCGACCAAAAAAAAAAAAGAACATTACTGTGGCTGCATTATATCAGTGAGTGTGCTGTGTGGGGTGTCTTTAAAACGTGGACGTGGACACGAACGGACGTGAACGAACGTGTTTGTGATTACATTTATATCCGCAAGAGTTGTCCCTATATTGATTTACGTTTATCCATTAATGATTGCTAATTGTAATCGTTGTTTAATTGTTTATTGATTAATTGTGTGCCCTACCCTCTGCCCCTTCCCATTCCCCGACCGATCGTTCGTTCGCTAAGCTAACTAAAAAAAGACACGAGGAAATCTCAGGATAAAAGTGAAAGTGGAAGTGCGGGAGTTGCCAGTTATTTTTCCGAAAAATAACCAAACACCGTTACACGTTTTCTTCGTTTTCTTTGTTTTATATTAGATATAATAAGGCAAATAGATGACGAGGATCGCATGAATAGTGGAATAAGTATCCGAGCAGCAATGCGCTTCACGTAAGGCGTGAGTGTGGGTAAGTACAAACGGGGCAGTTATCACCAATAAAGTTAAGTAATCGATTTTATAGTCAGTCGTAAGTATGTAGAATTTGCGTCCTTACATCCGTGAAACGCACTGCCCGAGTGCAAGTACCCTGCAGTACCAGTTGTCATCAACGTTTCATCAAAAAACGTGCCAAAACTGACTCTCTCGATTTCTCTCTTCAAAAATTATGTTCGATGAAATGTTGATGAATTTTTGGCCTAAACTGTTGAGAAAAAAACTCAGTTTTTTGTTGATGATTCATCAATGAAATTTTGATGATTAACAAGTTGATGAATCATCGATAAATTTGTCACTGATGACGCCCTGGGATATGCCAATGTTAATTTCATCAGTAAGTTTTATGGAATTTCATCGATGAGTCATCAACAACATCGAAGTCTTTTTTGATGATTTGTTGATGACTTGTTGATGCATTTTTGGTCTAAAATGTTGATGGAAAATCGCTGTTTTTGTTGATAAATCATCAATGAAATGTTGATGAATTATCGATGAAAAGTTGATGAAATTGTTGATGAATCATCGAATTTTTTGCCCAAA
This sequence comes from Drosophila lacteicornis, assembly GCA_008044355.1. Taxonomy (NCBI): domain Eukaryota; kingdom Metazoa; phylum Arthropoda; class Insecta; order Diptera; family Drosophilidae; genus Drosophila; species Drosophila lacteicornis. The sequence goes on from VNKF01000218.1 coordinate 24,376, forward strand.
CTGTTGATGAAAAAATACCAGTTTTTGTGATTGAAAAGTTGGTGAATCATCCATGAATTTGTCACATGCCAATGTTAATTTCATCAGTAATTTGTATGGAATTTAATCGATGATTCATCAACATCGAATTTTTTTTTTGTTTATGAATTGTTGATGCCTGGTACTGCAGGGTAATTATGTATTGTCATTCGTGTGTGGTGTGTAATGTGTGTGCATGTTGGGTGTATTATTTTGTTTCCAGATCAAACATCGAAGAAATCGTCAAGTACTTAACAAATAAAATCATTTCATTGTCATATTTACACATGTCACATGTCACGTTGGGCGCCAATAAGGGGTAAATCAAACATTAACTTTGAGGGATAATTTTAACGATTTGAAACTGTTTTTTCCCCAGAAACCAATAGTTCTTGGCAAATAATTGTTCTATGATTTATACAAGAGGCCTTGAAGGACCTTAAATCAAGTTAGGTTCAGGGTTTTTGGATTTCCAACTCAAAGTATAATTGATTCACATGGGTTTCTAGGGATAAATGGTACCCAAACCTGGAGGGTGTCGGCGTCTGATAAGCGTTTCGTTCTGGTTCGAGTTTCCCTCCTCTCTTGCTTTCTTTTTGGTCTTTGTCTTGTCTTGTCTTTTAAAGTTTCGCTGTTCTAGCTTTCCTGATTCATCCGTGTCTCCTCTCTATTCTCTCCAGCTACCTCATCTCCATCCTCAGTGCGTCAGGGCAGCGACAGGGGCCGGAAGTAGGCGCGACAGAAGATGGTGGAGGCCGAGGGCGGCAGATCCTGGTTGCGATAATACATATTGCACTCGCGCTCCGTCAGCTTGTCGAAGACGGCCGCATACTCGCGATGGAATGTGGCCAGGTCCACGTTCGTGCGCCCAATGGCGGTCAGAGCCAGGAAGAGGATGTCGCGGTAGAAGGAGTGCGAACGCTCCACCCCATCGCTCTTCAGCTTGTGCCGCTCGTTGGCCAGACGCTTCAGTGGCGTGGCCAGGTCGTTGCATCGGATGGCCGAAATGATTTGCTGAATGACACTGCAAGGGAGGAAATCTCTAAATACCTTCCTGGAACTCGATCTCCCGGGTCTCCACTTACTTCTTGTTGAGCTGCGCCTGCTGCTGGTCGGTGAGCAGGGCCTTGATCAGCGGACTCGTCGTCGGCTGGGCCTCGCGGTACAGTATGTACATGGGCGGGCCGCTGGCCTCGCTGTGCAGACTGAGATTGTCCCACAAGCACTGGATGTGCACCGTCTTCACCTTACTGAGCGGGTCCAGCTGCTCCTGTTCGCTCTGGAAGGAAGGAAGGGGGATTACCTAAGCACAAATCTTTTCAAATTGTAAACTTCCAGGCTTTTAGGCGGATGGCTTTTATTTTAATAACTTTTTCTTTTTCTCGATCAGAAACGTGTCGATCGATCTTATTCGTCAAACCAAAAGTGACCGAATCTGCTTTTCTTAAAAATCTAGCTAAATTCTGTTATCGGTAACATTATACCAACTGGTCACTAATATGACCGTGTAATAGCCTTGTTCCACTGCTACATTCAGCTTCATTCTCGAGAATGGTCCATTACATGGGGAAAACGGACCATTGTCCGCTCAAAATCGACGAACGATCAGCTCGTGAAAAAATCGAGAAAAACCGAGATCATTAGAAATAAAATCATTCCGACTTTATTATTTGAAAATAAAAGCCTGGGAGTTTAAAAAAATGAAAAGAAAATACTCACCGGCACGGGTAGGCATAGCTCTGGAAGGTGCGTCTTGCCCTCAATGCGCTCCATCAGCCAGAGCAGGTTCCAGTAGATGATCGGGTGCTCCTCCACAAAGGCCGGCTTAATCAGCGCCATGTCGCCCTCCTGGGTGAGTATGTTCTCCAGCTCCTTGCGCAGCACCAAGGGATTCAAATAGGGCACCGTGAGGCTGCTGCTAGTGCTGGTGCCATTGGCCGCTGCCTGTTCCAGGTCCGGCCTCGCCTCCTGTCGCTCGATCTGCACGCTGAGGAAGGGCACGGTGAGCTTGTTGCAGGCGTGGCAGGTGGTGTTCAGGTTGGAGTCCTCCGCCGTCCAGCCGCTCATGATCTCCTCGTCGTAGACCAGAACCGAGCAGTTGTGGCACTGCGAGCACGTCGTCAGCTGGATCATCACATCGCACTCCCGGTCGGCCACCTCTCCCGTCAGATTGTATAGATTGTCGGGCAGCGCGGGAAAGGCGTGCATATGCAGGGCTCCGCTGGAGCTGTTCTCGCCCAGCGGCACCAGGTTGTTGTAGCTGGACTTGCGCGACTCGCTCAGCCTGCCCCAGGGATCCAGGTCGCTTGAGACCCGCCGCAGCTTGCCATCCTCGTGGACAGCGGCGGCAGCATCGTGCTCCTCCAGCTCCGGATTCGAGTGCTGCTGATGCTGATGGTGATGATGGTGGTGGTGGTGGTGATGGTGGTGCAGGGCATGGGAGTGCTGCTGGTGGCCATTGTTCGTCTTGGTCGGCGTCGAGTTGGCCGAGATGGCGCCCTTGATCTCGTCGAACTTCTTGGTCAGCGAGTTGGCCGCGTACTTGATGCTGCTCAGGCTGCCCTGGATCAGTTCGTTGGACTTCTTGCCGGTCAGGCTGGGACTGTTTGTGGCACAAATATCGGGGTATTTCGGTTATTAGTGGGGTTTATCACGGGTTCTACTATATCTTTAGGTATATGTTAATGGTTGATCGACTACAAAACGAGGATAAAATGGAAATGGAGGCAGCAGCAGCAGGTGAGAGTGGTAGGATCTCTCTAGAACCCCTCCAGCATCAGCTGCTGCCACTGGCTTTTGCTCTATGGTGGTGCGGTGCTTGTTGTTTGTGGATAATGGCTGTCGTTAGTTCGATTCACATCGTGTTAGTTATATTATGGATGTAATGTATGCGTGGCATTTGTCAAACCTTGAATTGCCCGCCACCGTCACCGCCACCAACGAAGTCTATGTTACAATATGTACAGAAAAACCATAAACGAACGAGGGAACCTATATCCCAGTGGGTCGTAGGTTAGGTCTTGTGTTTGCGCTTGTAAAAATACACAACCTTACTATATACAATAATTATTTTGTACAAAACAATTCGTAAAACTATTAATACTAAAAAACCATGGATAAATGTAAAAAATATAATTAGTTAACATAATTATGTACATTCATTACGTGAGAATTTAACAGAGTGTTTAAAAGAGGGAAATTCCAATGACAGTTCTAACATAACATAACATAAGATTCATCAAGTGAGGTTTTAACAGAGAGTGAACATTTATTCCGTGAGGTTTTAGCAGGGAGTTTAACAGAGGGAAATTCCAATCTGTGAGGACTCTTTAGAATTATATGGACAGTTCTAACATAACATAATATTCATTGAGTGAGGTTTTAACAGAGAGTGAACATTAATTCCAATCCGTAAAAATCATTCAGAATTATAAGGACAGTTCTAATATAATACATTTATTCCATGAGGTTTTAATAGGGGGAAATTCCAATCTGTGAAGATTCTTTAGAGGGGATTATAAGGATAGTTCTAACATAGACATAAACATTCATTCCGTGAGGTGTTAACAGAGAGTTAACTGAGAGAAATTCCAATTTGTGAGGATTCTTCCGAAGTGATCAAAGGGACAGTTCTGTGAATCTCTATTCTATAAAGTTAACAGAGGGAATTTTGAATCCGAAAGGATTTTTGGAAAGTAAACATAAGAAGAGGTCTAGGAAACTCGAATAATTATTTCTTAACTAAGAACACAGAAATTCTTTCTTAACCAAGAACATAAGAACTTAATACACACAAATAACACTCCCTTAAGCTTTATACAAAAGAAACAAAGAGACCAAAGCCCATGAGATATACACTTCGAGGCACTTTGAGCGAGATTCCATAACCAAGAAAGCTAACACAAATTAGTATAGAGTGTAGAGATCTCTGTATCTATGTTTCTGAGTGTGTGTATGTAGAAGAGAAAGGTCTCCAAAGAAAAGGTCTTCACTTACCTTATGCTCGATATGTTTTCTATAATATTGGCGGGCAATTTCAAGTCTTTCTTAAGGGACAATCGTGCGGGTGAATAACGTCTAAGATATAATTATATATATATATGGATATATATGAAAATAAATCATAAAACGAATATGCTTGATAAAGAGAGAGAGAGAGATATATATAGAGTCAGCCTCTGCCTGTCTTTGTCTTTATTATTTCTTTTTATTATTTTAAGGATTAGAAAGGCAGGCAAAGGCTGTAAACATCAGATATTAGTTCAAAGGTGAGTGGGGGTCGTGATCATAAAGGTGATTCAAACAAAGACAAGAAAAAGAAAGAGAAGGCCTTACCCAAAGGTGAACTTCAGCGAGGATCCAATGTTGGCCAGGCTGTGGGTCACCCCGCTGCTGGCCACCGGCATCGTCTCCGAGCGGTGCATGCTCTTCCCGATCTGCGTGGACTCGTCAAAGGTGGCACTGCGCTGGCCCCGGAACAATATGGGCTTGTCGCTGTAGAGGCTGCTTTCCAGCTGCCACTGCTCCCGCTCCTGATCCTGCTCCTGCGGGGCAGCAGGAGGATTGGTGCTAACTGCAGCTGATTCCTCCTCGTTCAGGGCTCCCAAGGGATCGTTCTGGGTCACGAGCGTTCTTGGGGAGATTCTGGGGGGAAAAGAAAGGATTTATAAACCCGAAGCATGCCTCTTAAGTCCGCCTCTCACTTGGTGGGACTCTGGACACGCTGCCTGGGGCGCTGGGCGCTCAGAGGGTCATCCACTTCGTCATCCTCGTCGTCGTCTTCCTCCTCCTCTTCATCCGCCTCATAATCCCGACGATGCAGCTCATCCTGGCCCGCCTCCAGTGGCTTTTGCGGCGTGCTGGGGGATCCCCCCGTGTACTCATCCTCATCGTCCTCATCCTCCTCGTCCTCGTCCTCGCCGCCTCCAATGCTCATGATCTGCTTGCGCGGCTGCTGCTGCTGCAGGGCCTTGGCCAGGATTTCTGTATCCCCGCCATAGGTGGGGGCATCTTCCGGGTCCGTGGGCAGGGCGCCCGTCACCGTCTGGCGCACAATGCTGCCTAGCTTGTTCCTCAGCCGATCGAAGGCGGCAAAGTCCAGGAGGCCGCCATGGCCACCACCTCCGCCGCCATCGCCGCCCGAGGAGGCCAAACTGCTGCGCGACTGCCCATCCACCGTCTCCAGAGTGCTGAGATTCTGGTCCTGCGAGGCGCTCAGGGATTTGTTTACCTGAAATTAGAGCTTGAGGCCATGAACCTTAAGGAGGAGGAGGAATTAACTCACCTTGGCAGCCGCCCTGCGTTTCCCCGCCCTCCTGAACTGGGCCGCTCCCAGCACCACATTCTTGATGCGATTCCATCTGATCTGACTCAGGGTGGTGCTGTCGCTGGGCCACTGGGACTCGAGGACGCAGCGATTGTAGAAGCCGTAGGTGAGGGCATTGGCCTGCACCCCTGAGCGCTTCATCAGGTAGTGCAGGCGCACGGCCAGCACGGGCAGGTTGTGGATGCCGCACAGCTGCATCATGATGCGGTAGCAGAACTCGTCGCAGGTGATCTTCAGCCGGCTGGCCCGCACCAGGACATCGTAGGCGGCCCTCAAAATATCCGGCTCCTTGCCCGCATGCCGCGTATCCATTACCATCGAGGGCAGGATGAGGAAGTACAGGGAGTAGCAGGTGGCCAGCAGGTACTTGGACCAGGCCTCCGGATGCTGCTGGCACCGGCTGGCCATCTTCTGGCTCAGCTTGATCTCGTGTTTGGTCCTTCGAGCTATGGGCGAGCCCGGCGAGAGCGAGGCGTTGAGCTGCAGCTGCAGGAACTTCGAGAGGGCGGTCTTCTTGGTGCCGCTCTCGAGGAGGTGCGGCTGTAGGGTGAAGTTCTCGTAGTTGAAGGCGGGCTCCTCCTCCCCGTGGTCGGGGGGGAAGATGTACTTGGTGCGCTCGCTGCTCTGGCCCGTGTCCCAGTCCACCAGATGCAGCTGCGCGGGGGTTTCGTCGTAGTTGCCAACCTTCTCGGCGCACTCGTCGAAGAAGCTCAGGCCGTGGTCGCCATCCGAAACGAAGGAGCGCTCCTCGATGAACCGGATGAACATCTGGGTCTTCATCAGCAGCTCAAAGAACTTCTGGTAGGACTGAAATCGGAATTAGTTAGCTATTAGTAGAGCTGTAAAACTATCGACGATACTATCGATATTATCGATGGTGTTGCTCCGCGTCCGCGTCACTATCGATTGTTTTTTTTTTCCACCATCGATACATCGCGAGAGCAGCAAATCAGTGAAAATATCGACGTTTTGCACTATCGATTTTTTCGATGTTTTACTACTGAAACATCGATACTATCAATGTTTCCTAAGCCATACAATTTCTGCTTATAAAAATTATATTATCGGCAGTTGAAGCCTTGAGTGATGCCATTTTCTCACTTAAAACGATTCGGGCTTTAAGGGATTAATTCCCATTCATGATCTAACCAAATATTTCCCTTCCAATATTCGAGAGAGAATTGTCATAATCATTTCAAAGGCTTAAAACGGAGTCTAATCGGTCTAATCAAAACATCGATAGTGCGAAAAACAATCGATGGTTTTCAGAAAAGTTCAAAAATCGATACTATCGATAATGCTCCGATGTTTTGCTAGCACTAGTATCGATGGTTTAGACTATCACTATCGAAAATATCGAGTAAGGGCACTATCGATGTTTTTACAGCTTTAGCCATTAGTTAGTTAGTTTTTTAGTTAGTGACTTACCTTATCCCTGGATCTCAGAAAGGCCTTGAGCTGGAACAGGGCACTGGGATCGGTGGCCCCCACCGACGGTGCCTTGGAGATGGGCACCAGAAAGTCCCTGTAGCCGCGCAAGATGCTGGCCATGAACAGGAGAAAGGCCTCCTGGATGCGCTGCTCCAGCACCAGCTCCCGCTTGCGCTTCCTAATATCCCGATCCAGGCTGTTGGTGGAGTCGTAGCTGATGGGCTTGGCGTTCTCCAGCTCGGTGAGTGTATGCCGCAGCAGGCGGGCAGCCCGCTTGGGCAGCAGCTTGGGCGACAAGTGACGCTGCGATTCGCACAGCTGTCGAAGAAAATATTTAGTTAATTTATTAATTAATTAATTACCTAAGGAAACCCACGCTTATGTTGTTCGTGTCCAGATCAATGCAGGTCACATCCGTGGGTGGCTCGTACAGATCGAAGAAGCGCGAGTCCACGCCTATCAAGTAAGGCAGAGGGGCATGGAGGACCTCGGCCAGGCCCAAAGGACAGAGTGGGATGTAGGGGCACTGCCACTTGAAGGGGAACAGCAGGGAGACAATGGCCTCGGCCACAGCGGTCAGGGTGGCGGGTCTACAAAGGAGATTATATTATAATAAATTAAATTATTATCATCAACCGAACCCACCTGAGTGAGTGGATGAGTATCTTCTGTTCGGTGAGCGCTAGCAGAAGCACATGCAGGCAGTTGTCGGTGCCCAGGTTCTGGAGCAGCATGTGAAAGCCAGCGCCACTCCTGGGCAAAGGCGAGTCCTCGGGCTGCGTGAGCAGTATCCTATCATTCGACTCGCTGGACAACTGCAGGTGTATGCTCGGCGCTGGGAAGGGCACCTCGTCCAGCAGCTGCGTTATATAGCGCTCCACGGGTATGGGTATGTTCACGCCATACAGGACCATGCGCTAAGGATAAAATATATTACACGGTTAGATTAGTGAGCAGTTTGTATAATGTTATTGATAATAGTCCTAATACATAGAATTAAGCTAGACTTTGGTTTGGCAAAAAGAACGATCGACACGTTTCGGATCGAGGAAAAAGGTATATTTTGAAATAAAAGCCTGGGAGTTTACACTTTAAAAGAGGTTCTTTGGGGGCAAAGGTGGAGTTACTTACATGAAGGTACTTCAGCCACTTGTCGAAGGTGTCGCCAAAGGGATGGTGCGACAACAGGCAAATCGCCTTGATCATGTGCAGCGAGTGCTGACCGCCAAACTCCTCGTCCCAGCCCAGCAGCTCCTTCTGGTCCTCAGAGAGCTGGGACTCGCTGAAAGGCACAAAGGAATTAAGAAAGGAACCCAATTCCAGCTCCCCCAGCTCAGTACTCACTCGTAGTCCTCGTAGAAGGTCAGCGCCGATCCATACACCTTGTAGGTGCCATCGTTGACCGTCAGCACAAAGGTGCTGAACACCGGACTGATGGGCTTGCGCTTCTCCGTGCCGTTGACATGCGGCCATGCCTCCAAAGAAGCGCCCATGGGCAGGCAGAAGAGCGGCACGCTGGGGCACAGGTTGAGCGGGAAATCATTGTGATCGACGGTGGGATAGCGCAGCAGGATCTCCGGCTTGTAGCTGATGTGCTTGGGCCGGTACATGCTCTTCTTGTAGCACAAGTACACGTCGCTGCCCACATATCCCTTGTTCAGCGTCTTGTAGATCAGGCAGAAGGCGTGCGGCGCCCGCTCGCCCTTGCTCTGAACGATGACGCAGAGCTCGGTGACCACCAGCTCATTGCACGGCATGTCGGCACGGGCGCGTCGGTACGTGAGAAAGGTCTTGGCCGACGAGTTGTTCACATTGGCCACCCGCCCGCCGGGCGTCTCTGCCACGATCTCGGCGTCCGACATGATGCGTTCGTGGCCATCGTAAAGGACACCTAGAGGGGGTTAAGGAAAACAGGGGTTTGTAAGCACCTCATTTTGTATTACACGGTCACATTAGTGACCACTTGGTATAATTTGATCGATAATAAAAAAAATGTACGGTCACTTTGCTTTGGCGAATAAGAACGATCGGCTCGTGAAAAATTGAGAAATACGAAATCATTTGAAATAAAATCAATCCGACGTTATTATTTGAAAATAAAAGCCTGGGAGTTTACAGGTTAATAAATGCTCTTAAGCTTGAACTCAAGGCAAGTGTTTGGCATACCTTTTCTTAATAATAAAGGAAAAACCTTTACCTAAATGCTGGAATTTATCGTGTCAAGATTGCAAGACTACGGTTTACTCTGGTTATCTTCCTCAGAGCTTTCCTATGATTGATTGATGGAACCTCTGCCCAAGTCAATGTTTATTTATAATAAACAAACCAAAATAAAGTGTCAACTAATGGGGAAAGCCATTTAACACAAACTTATGACAAGAAACTTGTTTAATTTTCAGTTTTTAAGCAGAAGTTACAAAGATTATTATATGTTTGCCATGAAAATGAGATCACTGCTCTGTTGATAACCCGCTTATCGCTTTGATTTCCTCAAAATTTCATTATTTTTGTACTTATAAATTCATGGAATTCGCTCAGTGTCGTTATCAGGGGCTTTAGTTTACCCTAGTACTATTTTGTAATTAATAAGTGTCGAAACCCACCTATGTCCACCAGCGGCGGGCGATCCTTGCCCCGTCGAAAGTAGATGTAACACTCGGTGGTCCGCACCGATCCATGGTTGAGGTTCGCCGGCAGGCCGGTGGGCGTGTGCGCCAGGAGCTCAAAGCCCTCGGGTACCTCCTCGCCCAGCAGGGGAAAGAAGACGCCAATGTCCGTGATGGGCTCGATGGTGCTCGCCGCTCTCAGCCGGCCGGAGTCATTGAAGATGTTTTCCTGCAGCAGCTGAGGGTGCTCCGGCATTCCGGCGACCACAAAGTAGTCGGCAATGCGCTTCTCCTCCATGGCGGTGCCGTTTCCTCTGGAAGAGACAGCAAAAGGGGGGAAAAAAAAAGCCGGGTTGAGTGCTTAATTCAGGGACATGAAGCGACTTGGACGGATATATACGGAGATAAGATAAGGTCGACACCCGCGACACAGACCCGGCGACAGTGGGAACCAGTTGACTTTTGGCTTGCTTCCAATCCGACTTTAATTAACTTTTTCTATTTGTATTATCTTAGTTTGGGGCCATGATACAATTATATAAGGTGGTCACCATCAGCTTTGAGAGAGAGAGAGAGAAGACTATCATAATTGTAGCATGGTTGGAGCTACGAGGATTGAAGATTCTATAATATTATCTTTACTTTAATTTATTTTTTTTGTTTCACAAGGGAAGAGGAAGAGGAAGAGGAAGAAGAAGAAAGAGGTTCCCCTCATCAGTATTCTGCGAGTTTATCACTTGTTGACAGCTAGAAACTGTTGGGAATTATAGTAAAACGCAAGTGGTAAGTGCGCCAATACTACAGAGGCCCCCTTATGATTCATATCATGATGCAATCAAACAAGGTGATCTCATTAGCTTTAATAATCAATAATCAATTTTCAGTTCTATCTTTCTCCGCTCCCAGAGAGACATGCTAGAAAGGGAAGGCAATTTCCAAAATATCGTCCTCTCGATGAGCCTACCTTACGTAATTGTATCATGGTTAAAGCTACGAGGAGTGAAGCTTCGATAAAATAAACTTAACTTTAAATTATTTTGCTTTCAAACTAAAACAGGGTTAGGCACCGGATGGGAGCCCGACCCTAAATAAGAAACTTATACCAAAACCTTTGGCATCAGCATCTGTGTTTAGTTTTTGTAACCCCGAGGATGTGTAGGTTTTGTTTCTGTACTTCTGGTCGCGCTTTTGGAGGAATTTAATATTATTTCATTTAGAGTTCAAGAAGCCAAGACCCACTGTACCGCCAATAGATACTCTGTAAATAGCGGAAGCTTTCCGCATGGCGCAAAATGCTTTGTTTACATTTACCAGTCCAATTGGACTTTGTATATACTATATAATACGATATATGTTTATGCTTGGAGCGACAACAACAAATGGAGTTGGAAAAACAAGTTCTGCCCGATGATTCAACTTCCTTCGCTTCCGTTCCACCAGCAACAACAATAACAAAAGAGGAGACAAATTCTTTTTGTTTGTGCAGATTGCGGATGGGCCGCTGCTGTTGTTGTTGTTGTTGCTTTGTTTACAGGAATCCAATTGGAACTTACTGCACTCCTTTATGTGTTGTCCTCCTCCAATGGCGGCTGGTGGCAGGGGGCGTCGGGGGGTGGACAACCTTCAGTAATAGTTGCTTTTTTGTTGTTCGCCTTGGACTGCAATTGTCGCTTTTCCTTCGACACTCTTCACACTACGTTAATTTCCACACACCAAAGCACACACACTCGCACACGGGGGCGCGCGCACACACACACACACTCACACACGCACACGCACGAAAGCTACTTGAGAGTTTTCCTTTACATCATTTTCGCTTCGCTCTCAATTGTCCAATTTAATGACTGTCTTCGATTGAATCCGTTCGCAACGTTACGGCCGCTTTGTCATGCGAAAAGTTAATAAAGTTAAACTGCACATCTGTGTGGACAAAAAGTAAAAAATGAATGTTAACTGGCCGAGCTGTTTGTGTGTGTGTGTGCGTGAGTGCCGAAGTTGCCACTTTGTCAAAAGCTGCAGTCGATAGGTGAGGCAGTCATCGTAACCGTTATTCCGTATATTTCAATTGGTGAGCCACGGTCACACTGGCCACCATATGTAGCGAAAAAGTAAACAAAAACAATTAAATGGAAGCAAAACCAAAACGTTCTTTTAAGCGCCCATTCGCCTTCCCCAAGAACTGTGTTTACCGCCCGCTCCGGCAAATAAGCAATATGGAGCGGAACAAAAAGCTGTCGGCCGAAAGACCCACGTGTGAGTGCGGGCAAAACGGAAATTAAACGTTGGACAACAACTTTACCTGTTTTGCAGACTTCACGCTGAATGCACCGCCCTCGCTGGTCCCGGCCAAGAAGTACTCGGATATAAGTGGCCTTCCTGCACCGTACGCGGATCCGCACACCAAGCTGAGGTTCGCCAATGCCGACGAATATGCCTCCATGCAGAATATGCCCTCGGACATCATCAATGGCTACCTCACCGTTCGCGGCTATACGAGCGCTGTGGGATAGTTCCGTCTAAATTATATGCTCCATACCAGTGGTCCGCACCACTACAGTTAAATACAAATACACTCTATGGCTAGACATGAGAAAAAACAGCTTAAATATATTGTAATATGGCAAACAAAAATAGCTATAACCTAAAAACTAGCTATTTAACGCTAAAAACGGCTAAGTCTAGCCACACAATTACAATTTGTAAGCACTGAGAAAAATCCTACTCCGCGGGATAGGGCCATACACCCTATAATATAGGGCCTATATGTTCTTCTGCCCCTGGAGGCAACGCGATCGGACTCTCTAGCGTCTCCCACTTACAATTGCTAATTGTGGAGCTGCTGACCTTGCTTTTACTATCATTGCGTGCGGGGTTGCGGTTGTGAGGCTAGTTCCTGGCTGGAATACAGCGTTCAGGGTTAACAGAGTGCACCAAATTACACCGTAAGCCTAGTAATAGATTTTTTAAATGAAATTATAGCCTGCAGCCTGCGAACTCATTGTGCTTGCTTGGCTAATTAAGTCTCTGTGCACATTAATTACTTGCATTAACATTTGATTCATTGAAACTATAGTTTGTGGTACATTTTATCATTTAATTTACGAACGAGTATTAAACAAATAAATTAACATTAAAAGTATACAATTAAATGGACTAATTAAGCAGCTCCTGCTAAGAATACAAAATCACAAATCTGTTAAATTATGCACTTAATGTAGGAGGGAGTCTCTTCCAACTAAATATATAGAAATAGTAACAACACACAACATATTTAGTATACACTCGCTTGTGCCTCGCATATTATATAGTTAATATAGCTTTTATTTAGGGATTTGATATAAAGGTTTTACAAACTACATCGCTATCAGTATCCATAGTTACCAAGTATTTTGGGTTCTGTTTAATTTAGCAGCTAACTAGCTAGGGAAGTTCCAAAAGCAAGTTTCTAAAACAGTTACTGGGGCTTTCCTCTCTCTAATTCAGTGTGTCTCCTCCTGCTTCGTCTCTCCGTTGTCTCCGTAATTCGAGCTTACTCCTCCAATGGTTTTAAGTACCGGGAACCGGACTAGTGGCTCCCAGATGCAGTAGTTGTGTGCAGAGTAGATGGTTTTTTCACTTCTTGTGGCAGTTGACAGTTCGATCGTTCTCCGTGCTTTGGGCTGCTAGCCGGCCTGGTTGATCGGCCGGCTAATACTGTTCGGCTGGGTGAGCATTTGCAGGTCGGAGCGGAAGCTCCTCGGCAGTCCCGAGATGTCCAGCTGGTGCTTCAGCACCACCATGGTGGCCAGCGTCTTGAGAGTGGGCTCAAAGTCCAGCACATGCAGATCACTGTAATCGATGAGGGCCACGCCCGTCGGCGCTCCTGCTCCGCCACCCTCCTGGGTGGTCGTGACAGTCGCCGCCGGCAGAGGGGCAGAATCGGTGGCACCGGTAGCACCGCTCCGGGGACTAGTGCCGCCAAACAGAAACATCTTGGTGGCCATCACAATGGCGCATTGCCTGCGGCGAGCCGTCGGTGCCTTGCCATTGGCCCGTATCAGATTCCACAGCTTGGTGCGCGGATCGAAGGTGTACAGATCGTTGAAGTGCTGGTCCAGTAGCCCGTTGTAGCCCCCAAACACGTAGATGAGCTTGTTGTACACGAACATGCTGTGGCTGCGACGGCCGACGGGCACCTTGCCCGCCGTGAACGGACGGTGCCACACCTTGGTCTTCATGTCCAGGTAGACAATCTCGTGGCAGTAGGTCTCCTCCTGGCTGTGGTACGGACTGTGCTTGTCCCCCCGCCCGCCGAAGATGTACATGCGCTCCTGCTCGTAGGCCACCGCCGCATGAAAGTCCCGGTAGCTGGGCGGCACGCCAAAGGTCTGCACGTAGCGCCACTCCATGGTGTCCAGGTTGAGGGAGTGGACATCGCTGCTGAACTCGTTAATCTCGTCCACAAAGCCGCCGAAGATGAACATGCTGTTGCCGATCACGCAGGCGGAGTGGCCATCGCGTGCACCCGGCAGACAGCCCGTCACCGGTGGCCGCGACCACTTGGCCGTCTTGGGATCGAAGCAGTAGAGGGCGTTGCAGAGGTTCTCGTCATTCCGACCACCCCAGATGTAGATGCGATCCTTGTAGGCCACCACCGTGTGTCCGTAGCGCTGGAAGGGGACCAGCGGGTACTTCAGAGGCTCCCCCTCCTGGTCCAGTTGCTGTGGCACCAGCGTCCAGCGCATGGTGTGGGCGTTCAGGACATGGACATCGATCGGTTCGTTGTGGCGATAGTCGTAGCCAGTGCAGTAGCCGCCGAAGCTATAGATGAAATCGCCCACGCCCACCGCCGCGTGATTGACGCGCTGCGGCCCGCCGTCCAGGTGCACCGTCCACAGCATTTGTCCAGCTCTAAGCGTCCGAGAGAGACCAACACAAAGGAGCAGGAAAAACCGAGAAACAGAAGAGTAGAAAAGCACACAAAGAAGTTAGGAGGCGCTGGCGAAAAGCTGGGCACAAAACTAAACACACAAAGGAAAACAAAGGCGCCGCGGTTGTTGTTGGACTCGCGCTGTCGCTGTTGCTGCTGCTGCTGTTGTTGCTCCAAGAGGTGCGAGCGCTTGAAGGCCACCCAGGTGTTAAGGCTGCGCTGCTGATACCGATCCAACCCAAATCAATCCAAATCGCTCGCTTTGCTATGTTCAAATCAGTGTTGCCAGATGAAAATTTTGCTTTCCCCCTAAAAAATCTCTAATAGTCGATATTTCCTCCTAAAAAATCCAGTCTTCCCCTAAATTCCCTAAATCTAGGGGGAAAACCCCTGATCTGGGAACACTGGTTTAAATGATGGCTGTTTGAGCTGGAGATTAAGTCGATTACGCACGCGATATATCGATATCAATGTTTATGTGGGAATCGATATAATTTTCTTGGAGAGCTTTCTTCTTTTTTCAAACTATTCAACAACAAAATATAAAATTAAATTGACTTGAATCGATATATTTTCCATGGAGTGCTTTTCATCTTTTTTTGAACTCTTTAACAATAAACTGTAAAATAAATACGGGCATTTCTCAGCATCGCGAACACGCTTTCGTACGCTTTCTGGCTATTAAACAACCTTTAAAAGTAATTTTTCTTCATGGTTTTTTTTTTTTTTATTTTTACGTACACGTACTAGCTCTACTCTTGGAGTAAAAAGGAGCCTCGGTGGATTTCAGGATTTTCTTAATTGCCAAAAACATGACCTCGCGAACACACAAAAAACGAAAGTGCTTCTCGGCTGCATATAAAGAAATACGAAACTCGGCAAATTTAAAAGGAATAGTCAAATAATAAAAACTGCGTTTTATAAAGGGATAATGTAGCTTCAATTTAAGACCTCATGTTCCAAATTTAACACACTAAAAGTATTTTTAAATACAACACACACCGCGAACACTCACTTTCGTCATGTTTTTACCTCATGTTTTCGTATGAATAACTTCATATTTTCTTGAAAAACAACTTTTGTTGTAAATTAAAGATATTGAAGAGAGGATTTGGTAGATCTTTTTCTGTCTCCTTGTCACTAGAGAATTCACTAGTTTGAAACAAGTATGAAAGGAAATAATTAAGAAGGCCGCATTTTCTTATTTTATGATTTTTCATTAACTTTTTGTTTTTCTCTCTTTTCCTGGCCACTGATAAATTACTTTTGTTCAAAAAAATTTGTAAATCGTTACGTTTTTTCCATACGTGGTTTTATTACGTCCTTTGGTGTGACCATTTTCCGCGAAGGAGAAAATCCGCTCTTTTTCGACGACTTTCAGAGGATTCAATCGGATAACCTGGCGGGCACACCGTCCAACAATTAAAGTTAAAGCGAACAGGCAAAAGTAGCGAACGGTTTATCTGCCTTTCGAAGAAATTAAAAATTATTTTGTTTTGCAATTAAAGTTGTTTCATAAAGTTTTTTCAATTATCTATGATCCCAATCGTTTTCGGGGCTTAAATGTAATGTACAAATAAAATAGAAATTGGCTGTTCAATCAGCATTGTTTATGTTGTCGGCACGCGCGCATATATTTTTTTCGAAAAGTACATGAACAAATATCTTGGATATATGCAAGTTGTTGGGAAACAAGAACACGCAAAGATATTTAATATTGACGGAATAATTTGTCTTCATCGACTTTCTCGCCAACCCAAAAGAAAGAAACAACAACAAAAACAAACGGAAATAGTTAATAACAAAGTGCGCGTAAATGAATTCCAGTTGCTGAGCTTTTTTTATTCAATTATTTTAGGTGCGTGTTATTTTTTTGTATGTGCTTGCCTGTGTGTGTGTGTGTATTTTGTGCATCTCACTTGCAGTCGTATTTGTGTAGGTCAAGGTGACGCAGCTGCTTGGCACCGTTAGTTTTCCACCCATTGGAAACCATTGACTATGCAGCTCTCAGTTGCATTCGAGTGTGTGTGTGCGTGAATGTAAATAGAGTGGAAACCCTAAAAAGTCAATATTGCAGTAATCTGCAATAGCCTCTTCTCTCTTGCTCTGCATATCCCACCCAAGTCCCTCTCGCTCGCGCGCTCACCATCGAGATAAGCACACCGCCACAAATAACTGTTTAACTTAACCCTTGAGCGCTAGTCAGAATAGAAACTGCGGCGCCATAAGAAAGCTTAAAAATTCAATTATTAGAGCACCAATTTAGCGTAACAGTGACCAATTGAGCCTTGGAAAAACAAGTCATAACTACATAACTACTAACAACTAAGCATAGTAAACAATAGCCAGTAGTTGCACCTGCAACCACAACTAACTTAGCCGAGCCAGCAAGAAACTAGCAGTCTGTAACTAAAGCCCGCGGTGAATAACCATTTCGTTTAACCCCCAGGCGCGGCACGACTAAATAGTAAACAATAAATGCTGCCGCTGCCGCTGCAGTAGCAACTGGCCACGGTGAACGGTGAAACAGCAACTTGCAACTTGCAACTTGCAACGTGCGAATTGCAACACACAGGCGGCAAGACGGCGTCGTTTCTACAGCAGCGTCGCCTCTTCGGCGGCGGCAATGTATCATCATCATCGGCGGGCTCCAACGCCTCACCGGCGCCTATGAAGCACCAGCCACCGCCGCCGCCCCTGCCCCTCACCCAGCCGCCATCGATGGTCGGTGCATCCGGCGGTGGAGGAGCTGCCGGAGCTGCTTCCTCCGTGGTGGCCAACGCCATTAGCAGCCTCAACGGCAGCAGCAGTCACACCAACGGCATGGAGCCAGTTAAGTGCCGGCCACCACTTTACCCGAAACGTAAGTACAAATCTGGTTTCAAGGGTGCAAAAAATACAAACAAAAAATATGAAATCTGCAAAGGGGTTAAAGAAAAGGGTTGACACGTTATTAACATGCATACAATCGGAATCCCCGCAGGGTTCCCTTGTTGTTTTTTTTTCTTGGAAATATTGTAAATGTAAGTAGGAAAATTCTAGTAAAAAATATTCAAACTATTTTATATCATTTGCAAAGAATTCCAAAGAACTAATATGTACATAAGATCACCAGAGGTTGCTTTAGAAAATACCCTAGGACTCATGTTATCGCTACGAATGACACTCGAGGCTCAACTGCCTTTTTTATTTATTTAAAACTGCAAGTTTGCCCAGACATTCCTTCCTGTGCAATCGGAATTGATAAAGCTTTTCGATGTAACTCTATGATTCTCAGATTAAAATGTATGTCACTTAAATCGTATAAGTTACACTGGCAAAATTTGACATGTTTTAGAATCTGGATCCGACGAAAATTTGAATCAAATTGAAACCATTGTTGCAAATCGATATTTTCAAGTTCAATTTTTCCCGTTCCCCTTTTCCGGTACCTCTTAACTATTTTGTACACTATTTATTATCAAATAGCCTACCATAAAAACTGAGATATCAGAAATGGCCTTTCAAGATTATAAATACTACAGTTGAACTGTAAGAAATTCCTTGAAATGCCAGTAAATAATGCTTTACCTAATACTTTGATTAATCAATGTAAATAACATCTAGAGTTTTTTTTTATCAACTTTGGTGCCCAATTTAGTGACCTTAAATGGGGTCTGAAAGACATTCTCCCAACATGTTCGATTGGCTTCGCTTCACTGGAAGTTCTTTGCCAGGCAATTGCCCTCGGCTGGATCGATCTTATCGGGACCTGAGATCTCCGCTGGCTTCCACCATTACGTGGCTTTTCCAGCCAAGACAAGAAAATTGGCTTGCAAACTATTTTCCGATGGCTTGGAAAGTCGGCGCGGCGGCTTCCTTTCCTTTTTTGCCCACTTCGCTTTCGCCGTGGTTACTTTTTTTTTTTTCTTACTTGCTGTTTGCTTTTGGACTGGAAGTTGGGACTGCCGCCCGTTTTTGGTATGCGTAGACTTTGTTTTTATTTATTTACATTTTCTTTTTTTTTGGTTTTGGTTTTGTTTTTGGTTTGGGGTTTGTGAAGTTGGCCGCACCCAATCCCCAATCCCCAATCCCAATTGCAGATCGGCCTGGGCCTTGGCCATAACATTGGCGGAGTGGCCGCCAGTGGCAGTGGGGCAACGTGACCGCAGCTAACGGTACCCGTGGTTGACATGTCGTTAGTGTGTCCGATGAGCATTTGTGTCGCCCACCGCCTTCTGACCACGTCGAGCGAGGGCCCAGAGCTGGAGGCAGGCCCTCAGTTCAGTCGATGTTTAGGCAGAGAAAATAATTGCATTTTTGGGTATTAATAGGATAGGATCTATGATCTTTTGGTTTTAAATAATCTTTATAAATATATGCACTTCAAAAAGGTCAACAAATAAAGATTTGTTGCTTTCAATTCCCTAGTAAAAGTATTTATAAATATACAAAAAATGATACTGCTTCGATCGACAAGGTTATATTTGTTTATTTTCTTTGTTTTTCTTGTTAAAATACTCATCGGCAAACCCAGTTCCAGTCATAGTCAGACCTAGAAGCATAAGTGATAAGATAAGCTATATGGGGCGACAGCTAATTGTATTAATAAATATTGCTGAGCTCACCTCAAATTGTGCTTGAATGTTTTTGTTATTTTAAAGTATTTTAACTAATTTAAAAAGTTAAATAATTCTCCTATTGAGTCTCTGTAACTTTTCTTCGCAAAGAATCAGACAAGAGCAATAAGAATGTACAAATAATAGTAACCAAAGTTTGGTTAATAAGGTAAAGGAGTCTTGAACTAACAGCAACATCTGAAATTAATTTAGAAAGCTTATATTGTTTAATGTTCTCTCCCACATATTTCTCAATTAATTGAGAAAATCAGAAGAATATTAATTGCATCGATTGTCCCAGTGTAGCCATCCGTTTCCAGTGTGACTTCTCATTGGCATTAATTTTGAAAACGCAGTTCCCAGTCCCCAGCTCCCAGTTCTCATTTGGTTTTCTATTTTTTTTTTTTTTTGATTTTCATTCGTTAGTTCCAATTAAAAATTGTGCAGTTTAGCGTTTAAAAACTCATTAGGAGCCAGCTTCATTGTTATGCCAAATGAATACACATGTTTCTGCTGTCCCATTGTGGGGCTGTGCTATATGCTCTTCCATGAGTTGTCTATGCATTGTTCAAATGCGGGGCGTTTACATGACTATTTACAGATGCAGTGGAAATAATAGCAATAAGGCAGCTTTTATAGGGTCTTAACAAAGTTGTTTTCCAAGGCATATGATAGTTGACATAGTTTTACAGGCTAATAACATAATATATTTAATACTTTCTTAGGGTAGAAAGGAGTTTCTTACTTAAATTACCTTCCAAATTAACTTTATGCATATTAAAGCAAGCTATTTCTTAATTTACCTTAACAAAAATGCTTTGAATAATAATTCTCTTTAAATAAATGTAAAAAGTTCCCTTCTTAATTTCGAAATCCTATTATTTTACCGCCTGCTGTGCGTTTAGAGAGTTTATGTGGGCCGTGGCAGAGGCATTTTCATAGCAATTAGGCAAATCTGTACATAAAGCTGTCAAATATTCAGTTCCCCCCAAAAAAGAAAGGGGTAAAGTGGCACAGATTTTGGTTTTTGGATATATGGATTATAAATAGATCCCATAAATCCAGCGGGGTCCATTTCAAGGGAAATGGAGTTGGAAATGGTAGAATGTCAAAGGCGGGGACAGATCCATTTCAGAGATCAAAGTCAGTCTATAACCACAGCCAAGGGTACAAATTTAAGAGTTTAAACCTCTTACTATTTAGCTAAAAATCTAATACAATATATATAAAGTCATGAATTGCTATCACTTTGCCCAGCAGAGAGTGCAGAATTTATGGTGCAATAGTGTTGAGTCGAGTTCATGTAACATAAACACTTATCCCCCCGTCTGTCTGTCTGTCGTGTGGCTGGGGAAGCTGAAGAATTCCGAAATCGAATCGCATTGAAAACCGAGGGAATCGAAAACGACTCTGAATGCTAAAAATTCCCCTGAAATGCAGTCAGTCGAGAGCTGGGGGCAGCAGCTACTTCAAATGCCGTCAATTGTTTTAGCCTGCCGCGATGAGCGGAGATGCGCCTATTTATGGAACAGCAGCGACTGGCCATGGCTAGGTGGATGGGGATAGCTGGGTACAGTAGGGCTTCCTTTTATACTATTTGCCATTGGCTTTACCTTAAAGTTTTCTCTTTAAAATTTAATATTTGGCAAGCCTTAGTTTGTTATCTTTTTTTTTTACTTATTAAGTCTCACTTGGTTACTCATGGCTGTAGGTTCTATGCCTCCTCTGGCTTTTGTTTACAGGCTGGGCTGAGGAGCGAGAAACCCAATGCCGATGCACGTTCAATGCATCCAAGAGCCATTCCGAGACCCAGTCCCCGTATCCCCTTTCTGGGGCAATGCCTGCCTCCGGTCCTCTATAGTCTGAGCACTCGTGCGTTCAACAAGCCACTCGAACTTTGCCAAGAGGAAAAACCAGATGCGTAGGGCACTAAAAAATATAACAAGATTCAAGTCCAGAGAGCTTGGGTAACCCCAAGCTGAAATACCCTTAAAAAATATTATTTTAAAATTAAATTGAACACATAGAAACCTCTTTTATGGATAGTTTTCAATGTACCAAGAGTTTATAGTTGTTTTTTGTCAAAGATCCATTAGTTATAGAACTCTTTGCTAGAGTATATACAAGCAAAGAGCAGCTCAGGCTCGAATTGAACTTAATTGATCAATCAAATTGAGTTGAGCCAGAGTAAGACAAGGGGCATAGCATTATACCGAGTCTGAGTCTGAGTCAGGGGCTGAGATTGAAATTGATGTGTCGCCAAGTGTTAAATGGTCTGTCATAATGTCGAGCGTGTCGAGAGGAGCTCAGATATATCATTTCCCAGGCCATTTGCCAGCCATTTCGATCGGGCGATAAATGCTCAAGTGGTTGACACTCGAACAACAACTTATCTCGACAATTGATGGGAATTACAAGGAAAAATAGGTCAAAATCTGGGCTTATAAAAATACATAATTGAACCCTAAACTTTAAATCTAATTCTAATAAAAATTCCCCTGAAATAAAGCTTATTTAAGCTGGTAAACACCCGCTTTTCTGGGTGTGTGTGTGCAAGTTTATGGACCGCCGACCTAGTCATAATGACGATGACAGCGACCAGTCTAGTCAATGAACCACACCAAAGGGGAAAAGCGGAAAAGGGGTCGAAGGGAAAAGATGGAAACTGCAACGCCCACAGAAAAGCTGTTTGGGATAAACAAACGACAATAAGCAGCCCCAGCCAGCCGCGCGTTAAAGATCTCGAACGAGAGCAGAGACGACACAGGGAGAAATGCTCCCACTATCTGATTTATCGGATTGAGAGCTCCGATTTTGTCAGCCGAGCGTGGGTGGGGTCTTGGAAATGGGAAAATAAGAAAATGGGAAAATGGGGAGTGACAAATTAGTGGGGGGGGAGTGCCCCAGTGCCCCGAGGGAGCGGCGCGACTTTGTAGTGGGCGTTTTTGGTGCATCTCGCAGCAGGTGGAGGAGGAGAGTGATCATCGCCGGGTTGCTGAACTTTTTGTGTTCTAAAATATAAGAAATAGATCATCGTGGCTAGATTTAAAAGATAAATAGCTAATATTTCGCTCGGTGCACTTGCATATACCCCGCCTTAGTGCCCTCGTTTATTTACATAAGACAATAATCTTCCGAGTCAGGCCCAGTCAACGCGCTCATTAGCCGTTCCTCGTTCCTCGTTCCTCGTTCCTCGTTCCTTGCGGTCTGGGCCCGATTTCGCACATTTATCCGAGAGATGCAGATACGGCCCAAGCAAAGATAACTGTATCTAAGGCCCTAAAGACACAAACAAATATCAGGCATAGCCATAAAAGGCGGCGCAGCAAGTTCATTCATTGTTTACTCGCCCGATTCGCAACAATTAAACAAAGTTTGCACAAAATTTGAGCAACGCGCGATCGCTTAAATGGTATTTATTGAGGGCCAAGAAATGGGGTTCTCCGACCCTGGATTTCCTGTTTTAAGTTCATTTTGGGTTTATTTATTTATAAAGAGCTAACAAATAATTAAAATTATGAGCTAGCAAAGGTGTTGAGCAATGGCGACATGGGCCTTATTATTTTTTAGGGTAACTTTGAGTTATATTACATTCTTTATATAAATATTGAAATGTTACAAGAGGCATTCTCTTAAAGTTTAGATTCTAATAAATTTTTAAAGATATAATATGTGGAAAATATATATTTTTTAAAGCAAAAGTAAAGTGTGCGTTGGTGGCTGCATTCCAAAATCGATGAATGCAAAACGTGAGCTGAAACAATGCAACTGGCTGTGCCACCCTTAGACTTGGCCCTCAAAAAGGGGTGGGATCATAACCTCAGTCTGAGGCAGGCTGAGAAAGAGAGGGTGAGACTGAGGCTTCTCCCTCACATTTTCTGGTTTCCTGCTACTAGGAAACCCGAGTATCAGGCACAGGATACGCAGAAGAACCTTGAACTTTTAAAGGAATTTCAAAAAAAAATTGCAAAGTATTTTGAGTTAGAAAAGGTTTCTTTTTTAAATCGAAAAGTAAGTTTTTTTAATAACATATATAATAATAAAACTTAAATAAATAAAAAAGAACCAGGATATTATCACCGTCTATCTGGCAACGCTGCCGAGTGACCGTTATGTGCCGCCACTTTTGGCCCGAAAACCCCCGCGTAACATCTGGCTCACTTTTCCGGGCTTTCGCTAGTTTTCACCCAAGTCCTCGAGCGCAGGCGCCGAGAGAATGAAAATAGAGGGTAAATAGTATGGGGGAAAGTTGCATTTCGGTGTTGCCACTTGATGTAACATCCTTACGAATAGAGAGACCGAGCGAGGGAGAGAGCGAAAGAGTGGGTGAGGGAGTGACGGTGAGAGAGAGCGCCCATCAATTTTGGACGGTTTTAGGGCAGTTGGCTTGCGAGTTGCACCTTCGCCACAATACCAAATACAATATACAATAAAGTGTTCATCAAACTCGGGGATCTATCTATTTTTCAACGACCAAAAACAATCTTAGGAAACACAAACAAAAAGCTGCCAAAAAGGAACCCAACAATGTGGCAAATTTGCTGAAAGAGAGATACAGTGAAAACCCTGAAGGCAGCAGGAAAAGTGCGAGGCTATTGCCCAATTACGCTTTAAGTAGGCGCTCGGTATACACACGAAACTTGGCCGGAAAGGGCGTCAGGAAGCAGCACTAGGAATCAGGAAGCAGGAACCAACAGGAACCACCAGGAACATGTGTAAGGGTCTCGGGATATGTCGGAGATGGGGCGAACCCCGCTCTCTTGAGAGCTTTGTCACTCCACTCGACGACACACAGTCCTGCCACCATTCCGTGTGCCTAATGAGACAGACATGAACGTCTGTCAAGAACCGAGATTCAAGACCCAAGAGCAAGGTCCTTCAGTCGATTAACCCGTTTTGTTTTATTAAGCACCCCTTCTGGGGCTACAGGCAAAGAAATCGGGAGTTAGAAACCATTATAAAATGGAGTTTCCTTTAAAATTTTCCCGTTTCCCTCTTTCAGCCAAAACACCATCCTTCGACAAGGACCGGGACTACATAGGCTTCGCCACCCTTCCAGAGCAAGTGCACCGGAAGTCAGTGAAGCGGGGCTTCGAGTTCACCCTGATGGTCGTGGGGGAGTCCGGACTGGGCAAGTCCACCCTCATCAACAGCCTGTTTCTGGGGGATCTCTACAAGAACCGACAGATGCCCAATGTGGAGGAGCGCATCGAGAAGACGACGAAGGTGGAGAAGAAGACCATGGACATTGAGGAGCGCGGCGTGCGGCTGCGACTGACGGTGGTGGATACACCGGGCTTTGGGGATGCCATCAACTGCGAGGACAGCTGGCGGGTGTGCACCCAGTACATAGACGAGCAGTTCCGCCAGTACTTCACGGATGAGAGCGGTCTCAATCGGCGCAATATCCAGGATAATCGGGTGCACTGCTGCCTCTACTTTGTACCGCCCTGGGGGCACAGGTAAGACTCATTAACTTACTCATTTATAATCCCGATAATAATCTCCCTGGCAGCCTGCGACAGATGGACCTGGACCTGATCCGGCGCCTGCACCGCAAGGTCAACATCGTGCTGGTCATCGGCAAGGCTGATTGCCTCAACAAGCAGGAGGTGCGCAAGCTGAAGGAGCGCATCCTGCAGGACCTCGAGGACAACCACATCCAGCTGTACCAGTTCCCCGAATGCGACTCCGACGAGGACGAGGACTTCAAGCAGCAGGATCGCGAGCTAAAGGCCTCCATCCCATTCGCCGTCGTGGGGAGCAACACCATTCTGGAGGTGGCCGGCAAGAAGGTGCGGGGCAGGCAGTATCCCTGGGGCGTGGTCAATGTGGAGGATCCGGAGCACAGTGACTTCATCAAGCTGCGCACCTTCTTGATATCCACGCACATGCAGGACCTCAAGGACACCACACAGGTGGGTTGCGGGAAAAAATACATATCTTCTATGCTAAGTTCGAATTTCCTTGCAGGACGTCCACTACGAGAACTTCCGGGCGCAGTGCATCTCACAGATCTCGCAGCATGCGCTGCGCGAGCGCGGCAAGTTGAAGCGGGACTCGATCAGCTCCACGAACGGCTTCGATGCCGCCATATCGGAGACGGACCGCCTGCTGCTGCAGAAGGACGAGGAGATCCGGCGCATGCAGGACATGCTCACCCAGATGCAGGAGAAGCTCAAGCAGACCCATCTGATGGAGATGAAGAAGAACGACAGCGTGATCGATGTCTAGGGAATTATGGGAAGGGGAAGTGTTCAATTTTGCACCTTGATATATGCATCTACCTATACATAGGACTTATATAGTGACCCTGGAGAGATCCTGGAGCAGACTTTTAGATCCCGCTAGATCCAAAATTAAAGACAACGATACGCGCGATATTGCACAACTAGAATCCAAAAATCCAAAACGAAACCAACATCACAGCCTTTTTCAATTTTGTAGCTAAAGAGAAACGACTTTTTTCCACTAAGATTTACGATTTACGCGCATCTAGCATTTGATCAGTACGATAACGATACCGATACCGATTACGATTACGATTACGATTACGCGATATATTATACCAAAGTTGAAGGAGTTTCAAAAACTTAACGAAAGTAAATTGTTAACGAAAAAGATCATGATGAAAACCCACAGAAGAGGCACACACAGAATACACACATAGAAGTACCGTTATCGGAGAAGGCAACTCTAATTATATTTTATTTATTGCGTTAATCTCTTTAATTTTTTTTCTATATTTGTTTCGCCATTTTTGATTTCTGAAGAGAAGAACGAGCAAATTTTGCTTTAATTATGTGTAAAGAAGAACTTGTAACATTACATTGTAAGCAGGAATATATATCAGATATAGGACAAATAGGCCGCTGGAAGGATCGGCGCATACAGCAAGAGGAAGTTCCAATTATTTACGCAATTAATTACGTATCGTATTATCAGATATACACACACACATATACCTATCTATGAACAGAACCTATTTTGTTGAAACGAATTGTTAATGAATTTATTTTAAATTAATTGATTAAGCCCTCACGCAACAACCATAATATTTAAATGAAATTATAGTCGAAAAATTATATATGTATAAACATAGCGATTGATAAGAATCGATTTCAAAATAAAAAGACAAAAACCATTCAACGCGCCAAACTTTTATATATAAAGCTCTCACTTGTACAGGTTTGTTAATCATTTTCAGATTTACATAGATGAGCGTGACTGTACTGGCAGTTGTCTTGCTAAATTCCCCTAAAAACTTTATATAACACTTGTGGAATGTGAGTTTTTCTTACAAATTATAAAATAAATATTCAAATTTTTGCATTGTTAACCTCTTTGTTATGATTTAAAAAGAATAAATTCAACGTTTGTTTCTTTTTTTTCAATCTTAATAAATAAATAAAATAAATAAACTGACTTGAATGAATATTGGTTTATCGAATTGTTCTCTTGCCTCAACATTTATTTTATTTTGCGAACGAGAAGAACCAAATAACATCAAAAATAAATGCGAAACGCATCATAATAAACTGCTTTTTATGGCGGGCCAAGCAAGGGGATTTTCCAGCTAAAAGAGATCCGATATATGTATATTTAAGTCAAAAGACCATTATTCCCAAAGATGCATATTTTTTAACTTATCAAACCTTAAAACAATCAACTAAGCCAAAACAGACTCAATTTTCATTCGGAAAGCGTTTTTATGTTAGTTTTTATTTGCTTAAATAATCTGCATATGGAGTTTGGAAATTTAGGAAAATAATTTTTTTTTGCCAATTTTTGAAAATTTTAATGATGATTTTAAAAAATTGGCAAAAAAAATTTTTGTTACTTTTTTCATTATTTTGCAATTAATTAATTAAGATTTTAATTGCGAATCGGGAAATATATGACATTTGGCTATCACTTGATTATTGGCCATGATATGCTCTCAGAAGACCTCAAATATTGTTCATCTTCATACGATTAAGTCAGTTCAAAAAGAATCACTAATGGTAGCCTTTTAGCCGAAACGCAAAAAAATTGCATACTTTTAGGCAGTTTTATTAATTATCTGGTCAAATGTGCATCTTTTCGAATGGATTAAGTAATAAGACATTATGGAAAACATTGCATACTTTTGGGCTGACGTTAATCGCTTCAGCCCAAAAGATGCGTTTTTTTTTCATAGATAAATTAGCAAACCCCTTAAAGTATGCTTTTAAGTATGAAATCGAAGGTTTTACTTGGGATCTCCATTGCCTAAAACTGTTATATTTTATTAAGCGCAGAGAAATCATCCTCCATCTAGTATTTCTGTTCGCCTGGTATCTGAAGCCCATAGCAGTGGGTTTTTTCAGCCGATTTCAATCCAATTTCCACCCAATCTCCTTCAAATGTCGCCATCGATGAGAATGAAATACCAGGCGAACATAAATGCCAGCTGGTAGCCGCTGAACCGTCGGCCTAACTTTATTATAACAGTTATGGGATCTCTCTGTCTCTCTCTCTCAATGTGATTTCTCTGGCTCTCTCTCTCTTTGGAATTACTCTGGCTTAAAACTGTTATATTAACTTTAAGCGCAGAAGAAGCCATCCTCTTTCTGGCATTTCTGTTCGCCTGGTATATGACACCCAGTTACAGGGCGTTTTTAGCCTTTTACAGCCGGCACGGACTGATCCTCCTCAGAAACTGGCCATTTACAGCCGGCAGGGACTGACCCTCCCCAGAAACTGGACATTTACAGTCGGCACAGCCTGATCCTCTCCAGAAACTGGCCATTTAAAGCCGGCACAGCCTGATCCTCTCCAGAAACTGGCCATCTACAGCCGGCAGAGCCTAATCCTCTCCAGAAAGTGGCCATTAACAGTCGGCACAGAGTGATCCTCTCCAGAAACTGGCCATCTAGAGCCGGCAGGGACTGATCCTCTCCAGAAACTGGCCGACAGAGCCTGATCCTCTCCGTAAACTGGCCATTTAGAGCCAGCAGTGACTGATCCTCCCCAGAAACTGGCCATTTACAGCCGGCACAGCCTGATCCTCTCCAGAAACTGGCCATCTACAGCCGACAGGGCCTGATCCTCTCCAGAAACTGGCCATTTACAGCCGGCACAGCCTGATCCTCTCCAGAAACTGGCCATCTACAGCCGGCAGGGACTGATCCTCCCCAGAAACTGGCCATTTACAGGCGGCACAGCCCGATCCTTTCCAAAAATGGGCCATTTACAGCCGGCACAGCCTGATCCTCTCCAGAAACTGGGCATTCACAGCCGGCACAGCCTGATCCTCTCCAGAAACTGGCCATCTACAGCCGGCAGGGCCTGATCCTCTCCAGAAACTGGCCATTTACAGCCGGCACAGCCTGATCCTCTCCTGAAACTAGCCATCTACAGCCGGCAGTACCTGGTACCTGAAACCCCCCTTACAGAGGATTTTTCCATTACATTTTCCTATCGATGAGAGTGAAATACCAGGCGAACAGAAATGGCAGCTGCACTCTCAGCATTATTTTGCGATCTCTCTGGCCTAAAACTGTTATAATAACTTGAGGCCCATTAGAAGTCATCCTCCATCTAGCATTTCTGTTTGCCTGGTACCTGAAACCCCTCACAGTAGGTTTTTCGATCCAATTTCTATTCAAACTGTAAGTCGATTAAACTGTAATCGACCTATCGTCATTTGGTATTTCTTTTTGGTATATTTTACATTCGATTTGTTATCGATTTATTCGCTGCACAATGTGCTCGCGCTTGAGCACGCGCTTTGGCATTTTCTAGCACGTTTTGGGGCGGGCGCCGGCGTCATTGAATTTGCTCGAAATTTCTGTTCTTGAATAATATTTACTCGTGCACGCCTTTCGACAAATCAAGTCCATGGAGCAGGTAAGCCGCCCGCCGAAAAGGGAGAAATCCAAATCTCAAACTCTCCTTTGTTTCCCGCAGCTAAAGAGCGATGTGGCGGAGCTGGCCGCCTTCCTGGAGCAGGCGAAGAGCGTCCGCGTTAAGGGCGTGCTGACCAAAGCCAAGGCGGAAGCAGAGCGGGAAATTGTCAACCTGGAGATGAAGGCGCGCATTGCGGCCGAGCGCCAGGCGGCGGGCACTGCCGGCGATGCCAAGAGGTGAGTGGCTGCTCCCCCCTCTCCGGTGACCGAAGCTATAGTAACGAGAACCCACCGACAGATATCTGCACGAGCTGACCGACTACGGCTGGGACCAGAGCGCCAAGTTCGTGAAGCTCTTCATCACGCTCAACGGCGTCCAGGGCTGCACGGAGGAGGATGTGACGGTCAACTACACGGAATCCTCGCTGCAACTGCATGTCCGGAATCTGAACGGCAAGGACTTTGGCCTGAGCGTGAACAATCTGCTGCACCGCATCGATGTGGAGAAGAGCTATCGCAAGATCAAAACGGACATGGTGGCCATCTATCTGAAGAAGGCGAAGGAGGGCGAGAACTGGGATGTGCTCACGGCCATCCAGAAGCGGCTGAAGCAGAAGCAGGACACCGAGATGGGCAAGGACAGTGACAATGCCGAGTCGGCGCTGGTCAACATCATGAAGAAGATGTACAACGACGGCGATTCCAAGACCAAACAGATGATTGCCAAGGCCTGGACCGAGAGCCAGGACAAGGCCAAGATGGGCGGTGGCGGAGGCGGCCCCGGCGGCGGACTGGACGCTCTCGGCGATCTCTAGGTCCCAGACCGAACTAATTGTAATAATTTTCGTACTACATCGATTCCAGCACGCACACTTGTGGATAAATAAAGATAAATAAGTTTAAACAATGGCTATTGTTTTTTTTGTTTGGTTTATATATTTTTGTATATTTATTACTTAAATTCTTCGTGATTAAAATCATTGAATTAATTATGCCGTTTGCTTACGAGTCTAATCTATATTCCATTTGTAATAGTTAGTTTGCTTTCGAAATTAATTGATAATCATACATTCTTTTGCCGTATTTAAAATACACTTTATATGTTCAAAGATATATATATTATATATGCTTCTCGGTCGGTCCCGTGGTGCTATCTTCTGCCAAACCAATTGCTTAATTTCCTAGAATTATTTTTAACGCCACGGGTCAAGCACAATCTCTGTGTTGTGTGTTTGTAGTGTGTGTGTGTGCTGTGTGTATTCGAACAATTTAATTGTTATTTATTTATTTAATATTATAAATTGGTATCCATTTGGTTTACAATCCAAAACAAAGCTGACAAAACGTGCAACCTAAATTCAAGTAGAAATAATAATACAAAATAGTGCTGGCAAAACATCGGAGCACTATCGATAGTATCGATCTTTTTAAACCTTTTTGAAAACCATCGATTGTTTTTCGCACTATCGATGTTTTGATTAGACCGATAGACTCAATTTTAAGCTTGCTTTCTCGAATGCTGGAAGGGAAATATTTGGTTAGATCATGAATGGAAATTAATCCCTTAAAGTCGGAATCTAAAATGGCATCACTCAAGGCTTCAACTGCCGATAATATAATTTGTATAAGCTGAAATTGTATGTCTTAGGAAACATCGATAGTATCGATTTTTCACTAGTAAAACATCGAAAAAATCGATAGTGCAAAACAACGATTTTTTGCCAGCTCTAAAACAAAAACTGAAAATAAGAAATAAAACGAAAAAATACAAAAAGAGACTGAAACTCTGAACATTAAGGCCGATGGATTATACGAACTATACAACGCGGAAACACAATTTACAATCTATATGCATATATAGTTACGATCCATAGGTACGTGGTATATGTACTAAACTATATATATATGTTAACATTGCCCTAAAGCTAAACAAAGAAAAAAAAATCAAAGAAAAAATATAAAACATACATGGGCAGGGGTGCCCACAGCTAATCGCTAATTAAAAAGGTTGCTTTTCCTTAGCAGCATACCTTTGTCAAGTGACAGCGATTTCTGTGGCATCCCTGCCTGTACAGGGGCTTCTGAAAATTATTCTACGTACTCTTCCATCAAAAGCTATAAGTTTCTCAAGTTATTTGAATTCTTCTTCTTTTTTTGTATGTTTTGTGAACGTTTCTTCTTGTTTTGTGTGTGTTTATCTTATGTGTTGTTTTTGCTTTGCAAATACAGTGCGAATTCTTCTCTTTTGATTTAATAATGATAACAAATTCGAACTAAATGTCCTTAAAGTCCCGATCGCACTGTATCATCCCCCTAAAGTGTGTGTGATGCAGATTTTTTTGTGGCTGTGAGGAGCGTGCTTCATTTCCTAGCTATAAACCCCAACCGAATCCATTTGCTTTCCCCTTTCCATTACTTTATTGTATACATATAGCTGTATATACTGTAAAAGCTTTCCTACTTTGCCTTTCCTTGCTCTGATTTAAAGTACAAAAATAAATGTCTTCCGAATCCGAATCTGAAGAATTGAGATATATGTGGTTGGCTTTAGCTTTAAAAATTTCTAGAAAACTATGTTCTATATGCGATACCATTGGGGTGCTTAGAAAAAGACGCTGGGTATTGGAAATATCCATGCAAATTATTATTTCCATGAATTTCCTTAGCCACAGCGAATTCAGGTGGCACCCCTGATACATGTACTTTGTTTTTAGTTTTAAAATTCCTGTGTTCTAAGGCCTAGACAAAAAAACAACATCAAATGGATTTAAAATTTTAACTTGAGTCTCAAATTTGGATTGTATATATCGGTTATATTCGATTGCCCTCAGCCTATCAGCATATCATCAGCACAGAAAGCTTTATATATTTGATTTAAAATGCAAATTAAATGTTTAAAGGTTGATTATAGTCCCTTGGAAATATATATAGAGAGAGTAAGAGAGTTAAATAGCGACGATTACAGGGGGTTTTCGTTAGAGCTGGGAAAAAATCGATTGTCAGTGCATCGATTTTTTTTTGATCTTTTAGAAAAAACATCGATTAAATCGATTTAATCGAAAAAATAACTATTATTTATTTTTTTAAATTTATAGAAATCAATTCATGGAGATCATGTACTGATACATATAAGGAGCAAACCAAAAATACATTTTCTTAATATAAATAAAGAAAATTTAAAAGTTTTAAAACATAAATAACGAAAGAATTCGATTTTATAATATAAATTATGTTTTCAGAACATAAAAAAAAAGATGATGATGATCCAAAAGATGAATGGTTCACGATTCTGCCAAAATAGAATCGATGTTGGACCGAAAAAAAAAACGATAGTATCGATATGGCAATCGATTTTTTCCCAGCTCTAGTTTTCGTTATAAAAAGCAGGAGTGCCACAGAAATCGCTATGAAGCGGTGCCCTAAAGCATGCAATTAACTATTTTATGGCCAAAGTGCTTTGTTTAAAATTATGTAGCATGCTTTCAGACACCACAGCCATTTCTGTGGGCACCCCTGCTTTGGGAAAGGGAAATATACTTGGTTAGAGGGGGGATATGCTGCTAAAAGAGGCGATCCTGATTCTGTCTGTCTCTGAGGCAGTTTCAGCTTTGCTTTCGCTTTTCTTCACTCGACGTTTCCTCGATCCTGATTCTGATTTAAGGCTCTTCCCCTGGATTCTATTTCTGCTTTCTCTCCACTCACACACACGCCCAGACAATTCCAGCTTGGCTCTCTAATCCTGACTTGACCTATGTGTAACCCCCAGTCCCCATTTACCTTCGTTACCATCTCCTTCTCCGTTACGGAGGCTTTTCAGAAAACCCTCGGCTTGGCTTGGAAACGGACGTGGACTACCTGGACGCTTGGCGTCCTTCGACGCTGCTAGTAAAGCTCTGTATGCTGGCGCACGGGCGCCGGGATCTTGGACATGCCCCTCTCCCGCCTCGGGGATACGACAGCTGCTCCCGCTCCTGCTGCTCCCGAATTCGAGTGATTGCTCTCGCAGGAGCTGGCGGCCGAGCTGCGCTTGGATCGAGCCTTGGCCGGCGGCGAGCAGCTCTCCGATCGCTCCAGATTCCCGCTGCTGTGCACCCAGGCCGTGGTGAAGTCCTCGTAGACGGGTGTCTTCTTGCCATTGATATTTACCTTTGATCCCGATCCCGCTCCCGTCTTGGCTTGGTTACCGGCCGCATAGCGGGAGAGCAGCGACTTCATTTTCTCTAGGATTTGGGCATCGTTCTTGGCACTGCTGGCCGCCTCCAGGAGCTGCTGGGCCAGCGGCGACGAGGCGTGGTTCTTGACGGGCGACGTGGTCAGCGAGCTGCTGCATCCGGCACCGCTCCTTACCCGTCGTCCATTGCTGTCGTACAGGATCTGGGAGGAGCGGCCCTTGCCATTGCGCTCAAAAGCGGCGGCTCCGACTCCTCCGATAGCTCCCGTTCCTGCTCCACTGCTTGGTGCCACAAAGGTATCGGCACTGCAGGTTGGCCGCCTCTTCGGCGCCCCTGTGGCCCGTCCGCTCCACGTATTGGTGGCATCCCTTACCATGGGCAGCTGGGTGGCCTGGCGGGACCTGGGCGGCGCCACGGGACCCGCGTTGGAGCTGCGCGTCCTCACTGATCGATACACCGGCTGCTTGCGGCTAAAGGTTGGAGCCAGAGTCAGGGATGGCAGTCCAGAGGAGCGGCTGCTCAGGTCCTGGAGGCTGCCGCCGGCACCGCCACAGGTGCTGTTGTCAATGCTCCGGCGGCGTCGCTGGGCCAGCGGGGAGCGCGGAATCTTGCTGAGGGCAGCGGTCGGCGGCTGCTGCTGCTGTTGCTCATCCTGCCCGGCATTGGCCATGTCCACGGTGATCTCGTCGTCGGTGATGAAGACCCCAGACTGCTCGAACTTGTCGTCGTCGTTGTGATTCATCTTGTGGACACTGAGGATGGCCGGCAGCGATTGGGGGCCATCGCACACGGAGTAGTCCTCCTCGGGCTCCTCGTGTTCCTGGTGATTCAGGTGGCCTTCCTCCTCCTGCAGTATATCCACGGCTGTCTTGTCCGTGGGCTCCTCGGAGGGCGAGATCTGCGAGTCACTGGAGGTCTGATCCAGACGCGCTGTGAAGGAGGAGGAATAATTAAAATTTAAAAGGGAAATCAGGGGAAGGGAACTCAGGGAAAGGGAACTCAGGGAAAGGAAACTCAGGAAAATGGAAATCAGGGAAAGGGAACTCACCATTGGTTTCAGCGTCCTCGATGGAGGCCTGGCTGTGCAGGGACTCGCGTTTCTGGGCGCCCGACTGGATGACGCCCAGGCTCCGGTAGCCCTCGTCGCTGATCTCGCTTCCATTGTCACTAATATTCTCGAACTTGTTGGCGCCGCTCTGCTCGGCGGCGGCCGATCCCGATCCCGTTACCGAACCCACTGCAGATCCCCCATTCGATCCCTCCTCCAGGGAGCAACTGTAGCCCGGCAGGGACTTGGGACCACTGCTGTAAGAGTCCAGGGAGCTCTGCTTCTTGCGCATATCAATCAGCCGGCGAGGACTCGGCGACATGGAGCGCCTGGCCAGGCTGGGCGATCCGAGCGACTCTGAGGTCACTGCCAAGGCTGCACTGCCTCCGTTTGTCTGCTGGTTGAGAAATTTGCGCTGGGGCGTCGGACTGCGGCTGCGATACTTTCCGGAATTCGGCGACAAGCTGTGGCCATTCTGTGGCGGTGGAGGCGGCGGGGCAGTCACGCCCACAGCTCCAGTTGCTGCTGCGGTCGAGGCTAGTCCCGATCCTGTTCCTGCTCCTCCTCCGCCGCCGTTGCCATTTAGAGTGTTGAAAACGCGTCGAGCTGTTGGCGGTGACCTGGAAAGGGCAAGGGAATCAGAAAACTTAGTTGGTATATACAGAAATATTATACAAAATGTACTTAAAGAACGCTAAGAATTCACTAATGAAATCGATTTTAAGCGATAAATTCACCAATGAGAGTTCACCAAAGAATTCACCAATGAAAAATGTTCATTGAATGCATTCACTGTACTCGTTTAGGAGTTTATATTTGAAGACTAAATAATTGTATCATCGATAACAAATCAATTATGGATTTACCAATGATTCCCATAAAGATTCAACAATGGAGTTTCACCAACAAATACATTCACCAATGAAAACACTCTCGATAAGGAACTAATCTTTGCATGCTAAATAATTGTATAATCGATAGCAGATAATCTTTGGGTTCACCAATGACTCCAATAAGCTTTACCAATGCAGTTTCACCAACGAATACATTTACATTCTCGCTTAGGACTTAATCTTTGCAAACTAAATAATTGCATCCTCAAAATAGATCTCTTATGGATTCACCAATGATTCCAATAAAGTTTCACCAACAAATACATTCACCAATGAATACACTCTTGCTTAGGAGTTAATCTTTGCAAACTAAATAATTTTATCCTCAAAATATATATTTTATGGATTCACCAATAAAGTTCCACCCACGATATACTCACCAACGACAACATACTGCCCTATTTGATTTTTTTGAGACCTAAACTATTTGTTTTTGTTTATTTTACTCACTAAAAACTATAAATAAGAACACTAGAAGAAGGAAAGCATGGTAGAATATAAGATAAAGGACTCACCTCTCGAATATCACCTGCGCCTTGTGGAGCTCGATGCCATTGTTGGGATTATGGTTCGGCGACTGGCGCGGCACCAAGCGGGCGGCCACAGAGCTGCGATGCTGGGCCCGGCAGCGGCACGGATCGTGCTTGTCCAGATAGTGGGACAGTGTGTCCCAGCCGCCTCCAACGCGCACCATGACGTGAGAGCGCAGGATCTGCAAATGGAAGATGGAGATGGAGATGGGTGATGCTTGGCCATGGGAACCCCTGAACCCGACCCGACTTACCCGCACAAAGATGAGAACTTTGGTGTCGCCAATGCGATATTTGCCCTCGGATACCCGGACCATGGGAAACTGTGAGGGGCATGTGCACTTCTCCACCAGATCCCTGACCTGAAATTGAGTTTATTTGGATATCTTTAGAGGGTGCAAATATTTATAAAAAATATAATTAATAAAGTGGAATGCTAGCTCTCCCATTTGATTGATTATACAATCCAATATAATAAGTACATATCATTCTGATTAGCTTTCAGCTTATGCCCATATACGCTGACCTAATGATGACAGCCTGCATTATTTTGTGAAATTAATTGCTTTAATTTGCATTTAAAAGTGATAAAACCCTAAAAGGTAATAACTAATTAAATATTAATTAATTTACAATCTGCCAGACCTTATTTCTAGGGTTCTCCCAGCTTTAAGACAGAGACTTTCGACTTGCAACTCCTAGTTCCAGTGTCCAATCCTCGTTGTAGCTGACCCTTAGCATTGCATAAGCCTGACCTCTTGCCGACTTCCCAAACTTCCCAAAAAATAAAGAAAAAACTCCCTGACTTCTGCAGTGGCAGTCCCAAGGAGCAGCGACGAGCATCGGGGTCACCAAATAGTTTTTCACTGCATAAATTCACGCGCTGCCATTGTCCAACAAACAAATGATCCGCTCGGCGCGGGGAAACTCTCTCGGATTTGATCTCGAGGGAGTCCAAGAGGAGGAGTTGGGCTATGGCTATGGCTATGGCTACCCTTGCCCTAGGGAGAGGCAAGAGGGCCATGGGTGCCAGCCAAAGCCTGGAAAAAAGACCAGTCTCCAGTCCGTCCCAGCGGGCGGCGGCGGCGGCGGCAGACAAACAAATGACGACTTGGCCTGGTCTGTCTTTAGGTCTGATTCTACACTGCCATAGAAATCGCGAGACAAAATTAATTTAAAAAATAAAAAAAATCTAGGAACTCTTAGCAGTTAGCATTTGCCATAATCAGTTGAGAATTATAGGAGTCTTTGGGATGGAAGCTGCTGAGTATTAAGTTGGGAATTATAGGCGTAACACAGGAATATTTCCTTATTATTATTCCCTTAAGATTTATATTCAAAATATTCCTAGTATGAAAAAATAGGTACTCTTATTTTCAGGAAGCTGTCACATACAGTTGGAAATTATGGGAGTCATTGGGGTAGAAGCTGTTGAATATTCAGTTGGGAATTATAGACTTCTTAGGGATGCAAGCTGCCCAATAATCAGTTGGGAATTATAGGGGAATATTTCCTTATTATTCTTTTAAGAGTTATATTCAAAATATATGCAAAACCAAGTACTCTTATTTTCAAGTAAACAAACAGTTGGGAATTATAAGGTTCTTAGGTGTAAAAGGTTCCCAATATTCAGTTGGGAATTATAGGCATAACAGAGGAATATTTCCTTATTACTATTTCCTTAAGATCTCAATTCAAAATATTCCCAGTATAAAAAAATAGGTACTCTTATTTCCCAAGAAGCTGAAGTTGAAAATTATAGGCGTCTTAGGGGTGGAAACTCCCCAATAATCACTTGGAAATTTTAGGTATTATTTTCTATTATTCCCTTAAAATCCCTCCCCAAAACATTTCCAGTGTGTGCGCTTCTGTCACCACCGCGCTCCATCTCGCAGTGCACCGCCTCATCTCCTGGCTTCCATCTCATTCCAGCCCATCCATCGGCTCGAGCCCATTTGCTACTGTAGTTTTGTGGCCAAGAGCTCTGTGGAGGAGCCAGGCCAGAGCCAGAGAGCCAGAGTCAGGCAACGCATTGGCACCTTTGAACTTTTGCAAACTCCTTCGCCGGCGGCGGCGGCGCTGGGATGCGTGCTTAGGTGGAGCTGCTGCCGCTCCAAGCTGGAGGAACACACCGACATGACAATAAATCTTTCGGCTGAGGGGGAGCGCGCGATGCAAGCGATGCCAGCGATCTGCCAGAGATCGGGGATCGGCGTGACTCTGACGCATACGAGATTAGCTCCGGCCATGGGATTGCGATGGGGATATAGCGATGTGATCCTGGCCTAACCATAAATCGCATGCCAAGCAAGCAGCCAACGGAGGCAGCAAAGGCATCCACATCGCCATCGTCAGCCAAAGACTCCCAGACGGAGACGGACAGCGATGCGGACGTGCCAGCTCCAGCTTCAGCTTTTCAGCTCCAGACTTTTGGAGTCGACAAATGATCGTGGCTGGTTTGGCTCTTTTCTTTTCGTTTCGTTTCGTTTCTGTGCTTTTTTGTCTTTTTTTACTGTTGGTGGCACATCATTTGATTTTCGACAAGTTGTTGAGGCTATTTGCTGATTTGGCTGCCGCTGCCGCTGTTGCCGTGGCTGCTGCACAAATTGATTGGCTGCCTCAGAGTTGGAGGAGGAGGAGGAGGAGGAGCGGGAGGTCTGTGTCCGTGTCCGTGTCCCGTGTCCATGTCCCGGGTCCATGTCCCATCCATCCAGCGACCATCCATCCCCCAGCTGTCGAATATTGTTGCTGCTGCTCATGTTACTGCTGCTAGTCTACACGGAAAACTGAGGAAGGAGCTCTACATTCCTTAAAATTTGACTTTAAGCTGGGTAAATTATTTATAAATAGGATATATAATATATATTTCCCTTTTTTACTCGAAAATAATATCGTAGAAGTTGAAAAGCAGCTACTGATGAACCGGAACGTGTGTTATTAAAATTCTTGTTGGTTTCTAATCGATATTATCGATGCCTTTGTATACACAAAATTGATTATAAATCGATGAATATGTTTTTTCAACTCTCATTTATTTTTTTGCATTGTATTTATGCTTTTCTTATTATGATTTATATTTCAAAAATAATGTAATATAAATTTTTCCTTACTTTCCCTTGAATCAAAGTTCTTGTTTGGTACTAATCGATGCTTTCGATATCTTTGTAAGCAAAAAATCGATTTTAAATCGATTAATAAGTTTTCCACCTCTGATTTAATTTGTGGCCAGAAAAGCTCTTACCGTGAATAGGAAAATATATATATAATTAAATATATAATGGATATTTCAGTATTTTTTCTTTTCTTTTAATGATTTTATATTTTAAATATTATTTAATAAACATTTTTCCATTCTTCCCCTTGAATCAAAGTTCCTGTTTGGTACTAATCAATCTTTTCAATGTTTTTTATGGAAACAAATCGATTATTAATCGATAAATATGTTTTTTCCATATTATCTATTTTAAATATTATTAAATAAACATTTTTCCGTGCTTCCCCCTAAATCAAAGTTAGTGTTTTGTACTAATCGATGTTTTAAAAGTTTTTGTATGGAAAAAATCGATTATTGATCGATGAATATGTTGTTTTCAACGCTAATTTAATACGTTGCAAAAAAAAAAACATGCATATATTATATATATTTAAATATACAATGTATTTAGAGTGTTTTTGGAAGTTTTCTAGGCATTTCTTCGAATTTTCTTTTTAGATTGAAAATAAAAATATATTAACTACATATCACTTAATAGAGAATTAATACATTCTATTCTGCTCAATCTGGGCATCGTTTTTGCTTTTCTTCTGATTATTTTTACTTTAAATGGTATTTTATATACATTTTTCTACATATCCCCTTGAAATGAACACCATTTTCCTTACTGTGTAGACCCCGGCTAGCTGCTATTGCTGGCGGCGTGAGGAAATGTTTGCATGGCTTTCATTAGTTTGGCCGTCAATGATTTCCATTGCGCGCCGCCGCCTGACCAATGCCGATCCTCATCCGATCCTTTGTTGCTGCTGCTGCTGCTGTCGTCACACTTTGGCAATTACATTGACAATTGCAATTGTTGTAATTGTTGTTGGCACATCGTCATCTTGTCAAATTAATTTGACATCTCAACATGGCAGGCGCTAGGCGGCAGCGGCAGCTGAGTTGGAAAAACCCTCTCATAACACCCCTTGGACAGAAAAAATATGTAGGTCCCCAGTTTCAATTGCTTCTGATTTGTTTTGGTTTTTGGTTTTCAGTTTTCGGTTTTGGGCCGTAACTGGAAACTTTAGCCATGGCTAAAAATGGACATGAGAAAACTAGCAGTAACAACCACGGCGGCCGTCCGAGAGTCTGGGCCAAACAATAACAAACAAAATCGTGAGTTGAGACAGGAACTGGGAGCAAAATAAATGAAAAAAAAATATAAACAAAGAGAAAACCCAAAAGTGGACATTGGTTTGGGATAGGGGACTAGGGACTGGGCACTGGAGCAGATTCGGAAAGCCCTGCGGCGTAAAAAAAAGGAAAAGCCCGGGCAAAAGGCAGCAAAACTTACTCCCAATAAAAGTGATATTTTTTGCTTCATAAACAGATCTGGTCTTACTGATTTGCTGTTCTATTCAACAGCTTTGGTCTCACTGATTGCTGGATCTACTTAAACACTTTGGTCTCACTATATTCGTCTTTTTCTATTTTGGTTTCTCAAGTAATATATAGCATAGCTCTTCACTCACCATCTCATCAAGACTCTTCAGATCATTGGTAATTATCTGGGGCTGGGGGCCGTACATCAGCATGGGATTCTCATCGCCATCATCCTCGTTCTCCGAGTCATCACTGTCATCGTAAAGATCCGTCTCCGAGCCCACCGTCGTGGTGGTGGTTATTGTCGTCGTCGTCGTCGTTGTGGCCATGCTATTTCCAGAGTTTATGGCTTCCGTTTGAGTTCCGTTCTCCGAGGAATTGGCCCCATTGGCCTTGATGTCGGCGGCGATCTCCCGATCGATTTGACGCTCCATTTGCACCAGCATGGGTGCCAGCATTCCTGCAAGGAGCCGAATGATTCTCCCGAAATAACACAGAGGGGATTCTTCTCCGAACACTTACCAAATTTGGCGCCACGACGGGCCACCTCCAGGAGGCAGAGGATCACGTGCTTCTCGTTTTTTCGCATGATCAGATCATCCGTTTCGAACAGTAGACACTCGATGATCTTTAGGCTCTTTCTGCGGGGTTAAAAAAGGGGAAGATAAGTAAGTAAGGAGGTATGTAGGTGGGGAAGAAGGTAGGTAAGTAAGGAAGTAAGGAGAAAAATAAGTATAATAGTAAGAAAGTAAGGAAGTAAGGAAGTAAGTAAGTAAGTAAGTAAGTAAGGAAGGAAGTAAGGAAGTAAGGAAGTAAGGAAGTAAGGAAGTAAGGAAGTAAGGAAGTAAGGAAGTAAGGAAGTAAGGAAGTAAGGAAGTAAGGAAGTAAGGAAGTAAGGAAGTAAGGAAGTAAGGAAGTAAGGAAGTAAGGAAGTAAGTAAGTAAGGAAGTAAGGAAGTAAGGAAGTAAGGAACTAAGGAAGTAAGTAACAAAGTAGATAGGGAAGAAGGTAAGTAAGTAAGAAAGTGAGGAAAAAAGGAAGTATACAAGTAAGAAAGTAAGAAGCTAAGTAAGAAAGTAAGGAAGTAAGTAGGTAGGGAAGTAGGTAAGTAAGAAAGAAACTAAGTAAGAAAGGAAGTAATGAAGTAAGAAGGTAAGGAAGTAAGGGACAACGTAGATAAGTAAGTAAGGAAGTAAGGAAATAAGAAAGCAGAGAGAGAGAGAAAGAAAAAAAGTAGGGAAGCAAGGAAGTAAAGAAGTAAGTAGGTAGGAATATAGGTAAGTAAGTAAGAAAGCAAGGATCTAAGTAAGTAAGGAAGTAAGGAAATAAGGAAATAGGGAAGTAAGGAAGTAATGAAGTATATAGATAAGACAGAAGGTATCAGAGGGATCCTTAATAGATCTAGTAAGTTAAGTGATCTCCAATCTCTGATTAAAACTAATCCAAACACCTTAGGACTCTCACCTGCACCAGGTTATGAAGTTGGACACATTGTCGCGGGAAAAGAAGGTGCCACTCTTGGCGGCCGGAAGGTAATGGACGTTGCCCAGGGCAAGGATCGGCCCGGCTAGGCCCGAGGTCATCGAGCGGGTCATCGATTTGTTGCGCGCCTGTCGCCGCGC
This sequence comes from Drosophila lacteicornis, assembly GCA_008044355.1. Taxonomy (NCBI): domain Eukaryota; kingdom Metazoa; phylum Arthropoda; class Insecta; order Diptera; family Drosophilidae; genus Drosophila; species Drosophila lacteicornis. Next base: position 65,977 of record VNKF01000218.1, read on the forward strand.
CAGATAGTCCTCCGCCGCCTGACGCACATAGTTCGCGTGCTGCAAGAGAGAAGAGAGAACCATTAGCATGTGGCGGAGCAGGAGGAGGATGAGCCAGCCGGAGGGCACCAGAAATTCCCAATGAGCACGGCGGCGGCAAGTATTTTATTTTCGCTGCAAAGTGCGAGGCGCTGCCGCGCGCCAGTGAAAGTCAAAAATACAAAAAACTAGAAAACGTTTTATTTTTAAGCGCCTCAGGAATTTAGCACGGCATTTTTTCGGGTCTCTCCCCGAGATTTGCAGCCTGCAATGGGCGTTGAACGATCAACGTCGCGACAATACTTTTATTTTTGATCTGTGATCTGTTTGGGACAGCTGGGAAATGGGGTTATCTATTCTAACTTTATTTTCTTCAATAGGAAAACCTCCAAAGTCTTTTAGTTTTGCAATTGACACATATTTGACGTGCGCGGTTATGTCATCATCCGCAATCCGAGATCCCCAGGCCCCAAACCCAACCCGAACCCGTATCCGAATCTGAATTGGAGCCAAGACGCAGGCGGAAAAAACAGTAACATCAGCGTAAAGCCCCTTCAATCGTGTCGCGACGTGTCATGCATTCCCATTCCCATTCCCATTTCCATTTGCATTTGCATCATTCCATATTCATTTATGCACACTTTGCTGTAATAATTTAATATTTAAACAATATTATTATTTCAGCTTCTTCCACGACCACAGGCACAGCCACACACTCGTTTATGGATATCTGACAAATGCTTTATTTGGTGTTTATTGTTTCACCTCGCCATAATACCCTAACGCCAAATAAGGGCAGCCCGCAAACTGCACCGATGACGATGATGCTCCGTTGACGTTTCCATCCCAAGGGTGAGTACAGAGAGCCAACGAAGCGGGGCTTACGGATCGGGATTAAGATAAGACAAGATCTCGAACTTTTCTAACAGAGAATATAGAGATAGAGAGAACTTTCCACACAACTTTCCATTGGGGATTTCAGAGTTGCAATCGAAGAAAGTCTTTAAATATCCAATAAATAATGTGTTTCTTCCATTAATTAACACCAAAACTTATATTTGACTTTATTACGTGCTTTTAATGACTATTTTCTATTAATTATTATGCAAAAGTTAAGGTTTTCTTTTATAAAAAGAGCATTTCCACGTCGATCACTATATTACCTGGCAACTCTGCTTTAACTTCTTCTTTTTCTGCATCTTCTTCCTCCGCCTCTTATTCCTCTTCCTCTTCTTCGTGGTGCTGTTATCATGCCGCCGCTCGCAAGGTAAGCTGCAACGCCCACAACAACCCATTTCGGCTACCCAGAGGCGTTAAATGCATCTCCTCTCCCTCCCCATCTCATGGCCCTCTCACTCCCTCCCAGCTGTGCTGCCCACGAAGTTGAAGCTTACTTTGGGCCTTGGTTTCACTTTGGCCGCAAGCAGCAGCAGCAGTGGCAGCGGCAGCGGCAGAGGCTGCGCTTAGAACCGAAGCTTTTACATGCGTACAGCTGTGGTCAGCGCACTAGCACCAGAAGTTGCAAATTCATGTTTTAAAATTTATAAGAGTTGTAAAAAGTTTACAAAATTGATTATTCAATAAAGACATTAATAATCTTTAATATATGTTACCATTAAAGTCACCATTTCGCCAGTCACCAGTGTCACCATTTCGCTCACTGCTGCTGTATGTACCACTGTGCGTATGTGTGTTGTTGTTGTTTTGCTTTTTCTTCTTCTTCTGAATCTGAATAATGCATGCAGAGTGCAGGCGCGCGACAGAGAGAGGGAGGAGGAGGAGAATCATGCATATTTGATGGTCGGCAGCATCGCATTTTCACTTTCGAAATTCGACAGTTGCCGGATGGCGCGTGGGGTGGGTGGGAAGGAGACGGCGTGGAAATGGTTATTATGACATCAAAAAAACTTTCTTGCATCAACAGCTCATGGCACGTGCCACTTGTTGTTGTTGTTGTTGTTATGGTAGCAAGTGCAAGTGCACTTTATATTGACAAATCGATAAAGGGGAATATTCTTTAAAATTTAAGAAGCATCAGAGGCATCCTCTTTAATTTTGTTGACATAATTTGCTTCGTTTTCTTCCCTTTCGTTTTCCTCTTCTTTCAGTTCTTCTACTTTTTCTAGCCTAGTGTCTCGACATCCGCATCCGCATCTTCAGAGTCAAGTGTCGAACCGCAATTAACATGACTTTAGCGCCGTGTTCTCTTCCTCCTCTGTCGCCTCTTCTTCTTCTTCTTGACTATCCCACTTCTTTGTCTTCTTCTTAAGGGAATAGAGCTTGGGCCAGAGAGTGATGGAAAGTGGGTCGACCTGTGACCGCCTCCCCCACGTCACTCAATCTGGCCACGCCTCCCACTTCCTTCATATTGCAAATACGTGACGATGATGCGATATATCCACACACACACACTTGCTACGTAGTATAAAGGTGGAAGAATAACAAGTGGCAGAAGAAAGGCGTTACAGAGAACGTATGTGAGTGTGCGTGCGTGCGTTACAGGTACACAGGCTTTCCAGTTACGTTAGCCGTCACGTAATTAGCTTAGATTTTTGCTCTTTTCTTTGCCGCTTTTGCCAGTTCACAAAATGTGTGTCAATATGGCGTTAATAACATTACATGACAAACTAAAAGCACTTGCAAAAAACAAAAAAAAACACTTGCAGCAGCAACAGCAACAACGACAACTGCAGCAACAGAAAAGAAACGCTGTCGCATTATACCGTAACGGCGGCGACGTAAGCGCGGGCGGCGTCAACGTCAGCAGCGCAGTCGGTGGAAAAAGCATTTTTTGCTTCCGCAAAAAGGCAAAAATTAAATAAAACAAAATTAAAGCGCACAGAAATAACAGCAGCAGGCAAATAATAAATAAAATGACATTGCAAAAAACAAACACGCCAAAAAGAAGAGAGAAAACAAATGAAACACAAAGCAAGCGCAAAAAAAAACGAAGCAGAAATAAGTTAATAATACAGTGGAACGTAAATATCATCAATCTTTGTAGTTGAAGCTGGGAAAAATATTTCATAAATTGATTTTAAAAAACCTTTTTGGGTTTGTCCTTAGAGCTGGAGAACATTGATCTTAATCGATTTAAAATCGATAACTTCGATTCTTATTCAGCTTCTTAACTAAGGAAATCACTATGGTTTTAAAATCCATTTAATGGTTTTCCAAAAATATGCAATATAATGTCTTAAGTCTCAGATTCAGTGTATCTTTCTTGCTAATATTTTATAGCATACTTTTTGACCAGAATTAAAAGCCCAGGCAAGTTCTTGGGCACCCCTGTTTATCGAGGTTTATGACTTGTATGTAAATTAAATTCTTTTAAGATATCTTTTGGAAATTAGTTAAAATATCCTTAGTTTTCTAAAATTTCTAGTTTCTGCACTGTATAATGAAGGTTATAATATAAAAATATTATTTAAATTAAAATGAGCATTATTCTTGGATGGAACACTGTACTATATACACACACACAAAACAGTTGATATTTTGGGAATTACTCAGGCATCTGTGATACCTTTTGGAGTTTTGCTAAGCGGATTTGCCGCCGTTTCAACTGTTGATTTTTTGCTGTTATTTTTTGCCACCAACTGACGACTGCCAGTCGGCGATTGATTGGCCCCGCAAGGGGAGAGCATGGAACTCAATCAAAATAAAATCCGAAATCACAAAACTGTCCGCGGCCCATTCACAATCGAAAATCATATTTCTTCGGCGGCTTTGTATCTCTGCATCTCTTGTGTCCCTCTTGGGGCCTGGGCTTGTCTCTTTGGGTTCAAGGTTCTCCCATGGCGATGACTTCCTACCATACATAATGCCATATTTATAATATATATTGCTTTGGCAATGATAGATCGATCGCCTCGCTTCGCTTGCAAATGATTTCTGCACAAAGCAAAGCGGCGGCGGCGGTGGCGGCGTCGGCGGCGGCAATGATCGATCTACAGCGAAGTTCACCTGCTCTCGGAGGTCTTTTGATCTCCTCTCGGTAACGGTATTTCCATAATGCCCATAGAAGGCGTTCTTGATCGCCGTCTCCGCTTTGGTCCAAAGTTTATTGCTCTCCCTGTCTCTCTCTCGGTTTGTGTGTGGGAAAACTTCACGGCAGCGACCCTGGAGATTTCGATAGAAATAGCGATAGAACAGCGAATCGATGAGATCACTGCGAGCGCGATTATCGATGACGATGACACAGCACAGGTTCTTTGAACTTCAAATGCATATATTTTTTTGTGTGTTCAAAAATAGTTATGAATAGGGGAAACAAAAAAGTGATTTCGATAACGAATTATAAGGAGAATCGATGACATCACTAAAAATGTGATCAGTGACTCCGTATAAAATTAATGAATGAAACGAAACTTTTAATAGATATTATTCAAAGATAATAATAGTTTTTATAAAAAAAGAACTAGCTGTCTCTGGAAGTTATTTATAATTTATCGGGATAACTTATAACGATAACTTATCGCTGGAAGTTAATTTATAAATTATTGCGATAACTTTGGCAAGTGATTGGATATCAAAGAGGGAATAAAAGTAATTTGAATAGATATTATAAAAAAATAATAATAGAACTTATAAAAAAAACTAGTTATTTATAATTTATCGCAATAATATCACCGATAACTTATAGCTGGAAGTTAATTAATAATTTATCGCGATAACTTCTTCCGATATCACCAAATTAGCAGAAAATTGAATATAACTCTGCACGGATTTCCGCTTGGCTTGAAACCAATGGGTATTTTCGAAATGGAAACAAAATTAAATGACATTGGGAATGAGCAAAAAAGAGATTTCGATAACGAAATATAAGGAATATCGATGACATCATATGGCAGGTGATCAAAGATCAAAGAGGGAATAAAAGTAAATAATGAAACGGAACTTTGAATAGATATTATTCAAAGATAATCTTAGAATAGAGTTACTTATAATTTATCGCGATAACATCAACGATAACTTATCGGTGGGAGTTAATTTATATTTTTTTGCGATAACTTCTTCCGATATCACCAATTTAACAGAAAATTGAATAGAACTCTGTACGGATTTCCGCTTGGCTTGAAGCCAATGGGTATTTTCGCAATTGAAACAATATGAAATGACATTGGGAGTGAGCAACAAGTGGGGGCTCTGGGTAAGTGTAATCCGAGCAGGTAGCTCTCCCAATCCAATTAACCCAGTAAGGAGCGCTGGCTATTGTTTTGCTTGTTTTGTTTTTTAAAACCATATGTTGAGACAATTCAGTGTGTGATTTCACACGAAAACTATTTTCCCCCGGTGACTACTCCAAAACAATAAACAATCCAAAAACATATTTCTCCCATTAGAGTTAATTACAAAATAAATTGATACGATTGTTGAGCTTTTAGGTTAGGGAAAACTGAATAGAAACTATTTATAAAACAATTAAAAATGAGACAAACTTAATTGAAAGCCTTTTTCGTTTGCACCTCAAAGTTATGTTAGAAATCACAGATATAATTTGTAAATTGTCAGATTTTATGGTTGTAATAAAACGTATTTTTGCTACCTTTAGCAGATCATCTTTTTAACTGCGGACATTAGCCGTCATTAATTTGGCTAAATACCTTTAACATTTAATAGACGTACTTCCCCTAAATGGCCCGCCGATAATGATCGAGCTAATTTTGGGGTTGAAGCGCTCGCTCTCTATAAGGCCAGGGGGAAATATGTATTTATTTATTTATTTCTTTGGATATTCTTGGGAAAGAAAGAAAATAAAAGGGCGAGGAAGCAGGCAACAAAAAAAAACCCGGCTAGATGGGCATTTGGATATAGCCAAAAGTGGCAGAATTCGATGGCAAAAAGCCCAAGGAACAAAAACAGAAACAGAAAACAGAGAAAAAAAAAAAAACAAACCGAACTGGTTTGTTGGCCAAAGCCAAAACGAATTTTGAATGTGGGTGAAGTTGTTAAAAAATGTGGCAAACGCAACGCAGTCGCCGCAGCAGCAGCAATCGAGGTTAGCCAGAGAGCTATAGCTCTCCGTACCGTACCTTAGCTTTAGCTTAGCTCAGCTTAGCTTAGCTTACTTTGAGCATATTTAGTTATAAACTTGAATTTAGACTCTGGCCAAATTAGAGTCCGATCTATGTGCTATGCCCCCAAAGTGAGAGCTGGCGCAAAAACTAAAGATACAGATACAGATACAGTCGGATGGAGATACAGAGATACAGCAACCGAGTCCGACTCAGAACAAGCCACCAAAATGTCGAGATCTGTTTGTCGCGCTTGTCCAATTTGTCCGATTTGGTATGTTTCCTGTTTCGAATTGCCAAAAACACAAAGAAAAAAAGAACCAAAGCCAAGATACACGAGAAAAGCATTACGGATTACTGTTTCTGTTTCTGCCAGCGGATCTTACCAATACCATTGACTGATGATCCATTAGCCAAAAAGATTCAAGTTTAACCCATCTTGGGTGTTCTCTATAATATTTTATGTAAGTTCTTTAAATTATAAGCGATTAGCAAAAAGATATTGGCTAATTTGGAATGAATTAAAGCAAAAAGAGCTGCTGAACTGATCATGTTTTTAAAGCCTCTAAGACTGGAGTGGAATATATAAGAAGAACCCACTTCAGATAACATTTTCTGGAGTAATTTGACGTAAATAATAACTATATTAAGGACCTCTAGGGTATTACAGGATTAAATTAAAAATCTAGTTCCCATTATACTTAAATAATATTAATTGAATTGCCTTTCTCCCATGTTCTTTCGCTTCTAATGATTTTCTTAGTGTGACCAGCTTGTGAAATGCGGCATGTTGCACAGTGTGCCCTTGCCTCTAATAGAAACATTAAATATTGATCGAAAATAAATTACTAAATCAAACATATTCAATGATTTTTATACCTTTACACATTTCATTGTATACTTTAATTTGAAATTCCTAACTCAACTCAAAGAAGCTCTTATAATTAGCATTTAAAGGCTGACCATAAATAATTTTAAACGCTATTTAAGACTATTTTTGGCATTTTAATTGATCTTGAACAAACATAATCTCTACCTTTCCAGGCCACCATTAAATCCCGGATTTTGATCACTTCCGTTTTGGCAGCGATTCCTTATCGCCATTGCCAGTGTGGCAGTGAGTCAGTGAGTCAGTCAGTCGTGGATCACGGATCACGGATCACGGATCACGGATCACGGATCACGAAATCCCCTTACGAGATCATCACGGACGAATTATGATGCGTGCTGGGATCTCCTCCAGCGAATCTCCGGATCGTGCAAATTGCCTGGCCATGCCCGGTCGGTCTATTTGGCTATTTGTCCACTTTTGGCCAACACACAAAAAAAAAGAAACTAGCTGGCTGGCTGGCTGGCTGGCTGGCGGTGGTGTGTGTGTATAAATACGGAACATATGTAAATATTAATTTTATTAAGCAAACGTGACGGCGAGATCTCGGCCCGACTTGGGGCTTGGAGCTCTGGACTTGGCACATTGACGTCGCTGACACGACAACCCACACAAAAAAATATATAAAAAAACCGCCACTGCCGCTGTTTTCTTATTTGGCTTTTCAATTCACAATATTTAAGCAGGCAAAAAAGAGTTTGTTTGGTTCGCTTGGCTTTTGTTTTTAGTTGTTTTTATATTTTGTTTTAAACGTTTTTAATGTTTATTTTTCGGCCCTGACAGAAGTTGACAGTTGCCATCACTCACGCATCCCGTGCGTGGGAACCACCTGGAACTGGGATTGGGATTGCAAATCTTGTGGCCTTGCCTCTCTCCTCTTAGCTTCTTTCGCTTGTAATTGTTTGTTTAATGTGACCAGATCGTGAAAGTTTGCGTAGAGTGCCCTTGCTGCTAATTGATTATAATTGATTGCTAGAGAATTTATTAAATTAAATTCTTATTGAATTGTGATCGGACATAATACAAAATTGCATTAAGAAATATAAAACCTTATTGGCTCATGATTTATCAATAAATAAAGATACTTATTTATCTCAGAGATATATCATAGGGCTTTTCTAGATCAGTATGAAACCATTTCCATATAAAATTATCTCCTGTATTGTGCCAACTTTAACTTTAACTCCTTTTCTTCCCAGTGCAATTGTTACAATTGCCTTGATGACTCACCCGCCAAACGATCGATTGTTTTATCGATTTCCATTTTTGGGCATTCGTTTCTTTTTTTTTTTTTTTTGGCGGGAAGGAAAATCCGCCCCCATAATTGCTGACCTTTTCGGTTCTAAATATAGGAAGTAGTTCTCCATCTCAATATTGATCGCAGATCGTGAGTGGCGTTTGTCACGCTTTATATATATTTTTTGCTCTGCCATCTCTAGAAAAGTCATTATATTATTTGCAGTCGGAAAAACTCGGCTCCAGCTCAGACTCAACCTCAACACACACCCCAAGGAGCTCAAATTAGTCAGCGACACTCCATAAATCAGGCACACTCGCGCCGAGTGCAGAAAAAACAATCGAGAGTTCCAGGTCCCTGGGTGCCAGCAGTGCCACCAGTACCGCCATGTCCAGTTCCACTTGGGACAGCTGCCAATGTCTTTGGGGTCCAAGCGATTAGCATACAATTTGTGGGGGCTGGTGGGGGATGGAGGAGTGTGGGGCCAACACTCGCAGCCATAAATAATAATCGCTTTGGGGTTCGGACGCGGTAGTTGTTACACCAAAAGAAAAAGAGATCTTGACCGAGTGATTGTAATCTTAATTTTTAATTTTAGGACAGTTTAAATAATAATAACTATTATTTAAACTATCGTAAAATTTCAATGCAACTTATATTCTGAATAAAGAGTTGTTTCAGAGGGAGTAACTACTTCCTTCGTCACTATGCGCTGGGGAAGGACTTACAACTTGGGAATTATAGTCGAAACTTAACTCCCAGCAACAAAAGGTAGGAAAATATCTTAAAAACTTGATATACAAAAATTATTAATATAATTTTCGGTATTTTTCATCATCTGCAGCTCTCTTTCTGTTTGGGATCTGGAGTTCCTTCGTCACTAAGCCGTGCTGAAGGACTTACGACTTGGGAATTATAGTCAAAACTTAACTCTCAGCTACTGAAGTCAGGAAAATATCTTAAAAATTGTATATAAAACCTTTAATCACATAATTTTCCTTATTTTTTCGCTCTCTGTCTGCTTGGGATCTGGAGTTGGAAGCTAGGAGTCAAGAGTTGGGAGTTAGGAGTTAAAAGTTGGGAGTTTTCGGCTGCCAGTTCGGCTTCCCTTGCCGCCTGCCAGTTGTCGGTACAAATTGCACCGTTAATAAAGTCAAAATCGGATTAGACACGGCCCCAACCGCCACCCACTTTATACAACATATATATTTTATCTTTATTTTTTTAGTGGACAAAAACTCAGCTGCAAGCCAAAGCCGAGCCAAAGCCAAGCCACCTGTGTTGGCCACGCGGACAGATATCGGGCAGCGATATATATACAGATATGCAGAGGGAGATATTCGATCTGGGGCTGGGAACTGTAACTGTAACTGGAAATCAAATGGCCAACACAATAAATTCACCTCTAATGAATTTTGATTCATTTCCATTTGCTTTTGGCGCAAACAACTAAATAACTCCGGTGATTGGAATATATATATATAGATAATACTGAGATTGCTGACCACTGACCCATATATGTCACAGAGCTGGACAATAGGTAGGCGATATTTTCTAGGGGGTTTTCCTTGGATTTTTCTTTGTAATTTATGCAACAAATAATTTATAATTTACTATAGGTAAGGGTGCTACCTTAAGGATTGTGATTATTATGTGATAAATTGTTAAGAAATCTCTTTCCCTGAGCGAGTTTTCTATTATTTTTAAGGCTCTTAAATGGCATAACATGGACTTCATATACTCCAAAGTTCCCCTAGTTCTTTTTTTAAGGTTTTTCCTTATATGAATTATTGCTGGTTGGTTCTTTATAGTTCTTTCTTTTCCATTGCATTGAGTCACGTCTTGCTCTGGATGCACAACTTTCTAGAGGAACGTGCAAGTGCTCGCCAGTTCTCCATTTGTCAAGACCCCAAGCCCCCAGACCCACTTAATGTCCCCCCTAGAGTACGTATCGATAAACCTTTATTTGGGTTAATATATGGAAGGTGTGGGCCCTGGTTTTCGATACGTAAATATAAGTGAAGATGGATTCTGTAGATGGATTGTGTAAATGGATTGTGTAAATGGATTGTGTAGAAGGATGTGTGGATGGATGTTTAGATACATCTAGATGGATGTGTAAATGGATTGTGTAGAAGGATGTGTATAAGGATGTGTAGATGAATGTGTAGATACATATATGGATGTATCGATGGATGTGTAGATACATATATGGATGTATCGATGGATGTGTAGATACATATACACACATCTAGATGGATGTGTAAATGGATGTGTAGATAGATGTGTAGGATGTGTAGATAAATGTGGAGATAAATGTTTATATGGATGTGTGTATAGATTTGTGTATAGCTTCTCTCTGGACTCCTAGTAGAGGCTCCTGCGAGGACGATTCCCTCTCTGGTGGAGACTCCTGCGAGGACGATTCCCTCCCTAGCGAATGCCCCGGCGGGAGCGATTGAGGCGACGCAGCTGGGCGCGACGACGATTGCGGATGCGCTTGCGCCTGGCCCTGGCCGCTTCGATTTCGCCCACATTACGGCGTTCCGGAGGCGGTGAAGTGGATCCTTCGCCTCCTCCCCTGCCTGATCCCGATCCTCGTGCCTGGCCCCTGACTATCTCACGCAGACGCGGATCCACATACTGATCGTTCTGCACCAGATGATGGAGCAGGGCACGCGCCAGGCGGACATTCTCGTGGGTAAACAAGCTAATGGCCACACAGTGGTGTGTCCTGGTGCCAATCCGGGCCAGGCGACGGACATAGCGCTCGAGGGTCTCGGGGAAGTCGTAGTTGATCACATACCGGATCCCGGAGAGGTCCAGCCCGCAGTAGGTTAGATCGGTGGCCACCAGGATATTGCAGATGCCGTGGCGGAACTGGCGCATCGCATAATCGCGCTCGGAGGGATTGCGGCCGCTGTGGATTCCGTTGCAGTGGACAAAGACGCGCAGAAAAGTCACCAGCTGCTCCACCGAGCTCTTGCGCTGCACAAAGACCAGGACCCTGCCGGGCTGATCGCTGTCGTCGTAGATGGAGGTCAGCTCCTCCTTCAAGCGCTGCATCTTGCTGCGCTCGTGGACGACCATGACGCGCTGGTGGATGTTCAGGCAGGTGGCCATGGAGGCGGTGGTCACATCAGCATTGGCCATCGTCCCCACACGGATCATGGTGTAGTCGCCCATGAACTTGCGGGCCATGCGCTGGACGGCACGGGACCAGGCAAAGGAGCAGACCACCAGCTGGGTATCGCGACGCGAGTGCTGCAGGATGCGCACCAGCTGGCCCTCGAGGCCAATGTCCAGCATGTGATCGAGGCCGTCGAGCACCAGGTACGTGCAGCGATGCAGATCCATTAGGGATCCATCACCCCCGTCGTTGTGGCTCAGGATGTCCAGCAGGCGGCCGGGTGTGGACACCACCAGGTCACAGCCCATCTCCAAAGATCCCATGGCGAGGGTCTGGCGAGTGGCCTGTCCGGCAATGCAGGCGCTGCGCATGCCCGGAAACCCAAAGGTCACCACCGCCTTGTGCAGCTGGGCGGCCGTATCGCGCGAGGCTACCAGCAGGAGGACAGCGGGTCCTCCCAAGGTGCCGGCCATGCGGTTGCGAAAGATGTGCTTTATGCCCGGCAGCAGGAAGGCCAGCGTCTGGCCCGAGCCGGGATTCGAAATCATCACCACATTGCGGCCGGACATGGCCAGGGGCCAGGCCTGGGCCTGGACGGGCGTGGGTGCCGCGTAGCCGCGCATCTCCATCTGGCGGCGCGTGTGCTCCGGCAGGCCGGCGTACCGGAAGGTGGTCACCGGCGGCGGCACCTCCGAAGCAGAGGCCACCGTGATCAGGTGGCGGCGGCGGTACTCCTCTGCTGCCTTCATGGCCTCCCAGGTGTACACGGGACGGCGCGGCAGCAGCGGCGGCGGCGACAACAGCGGCGAACGCTGACGAGAGCGGCCCCTCATCGGCGATCCTGGCCAGCGATACTGATCGGGAATCGAGGAGCTGCCACGGCCCATCCTCAGCCTGCTGCCGCTCCGGGTCCGGGTGCGGGTCCTGTCACGTCGCGGCTCTGGCCACGACGGCTTGACCACGGCCACACTCCGCAGGGGACTGCGGCTGCGGTAATGACGCCTGCTCTCCACCACCGGCGGACGCGGAAAACGCCCTCTGCCGCGCCTGTTCCTGTCCGGCGAATGCGAGGACCAGCGCGATGGCGATGGCGAGGGGGTGGGCGGTGGCAAGGGCGAGGGCGACGGGATGGGGGAAGGCGTGCGGATTGGGGTAGGCGAGCGGTAAGGCGACGCCATCGGGGACAACAGTCCCTTAAACAGCTTCTCCTGGTCCGGCGTGGTCTGGGTCCCCTCGGTCACCATTTGGGTACGGACCATTTTGGGGCTTTGGAAGCTACGGCTGTGGTTAGCGATGTTGATGATGGGCGCCTCCGAGCTGGACTCCGAGCTGGTCACGGATGTGGAGGAGCTGCTGCTCGCGTTGCTATTGTCACGTCGCTCCCGGGCCCAGCGGCGCGGCCTGATCTTGCGCTTGCGGCGCGGCGGGCCAGGCATATAGGCGGACCGGCACAGCGGCGGTGGCGAGGAGGAGGAGCCGGAGAAGGCCGAAGAGGTAGAGGTAGAGGCGCCTCTGGCCCCCAGGCTGCGGCTTTGGTTGCCGCCGTGTTCCTTGCCACGCCGATTGTTCATCATTGAGTTTTTCCTAGTTATCCTTTATATTTCAGAGTTTTCTGTGTGTTTTCAAAGCTTTCCTTAGTTTTCCCTAATTTGTCTCACTTTTACTTGGTCTTCTCACCTGTTTTTTAGGCTTTTCAGCTAAATTTTCTCGAGTTTTCTTCCTTTTTTCGTTTTAATTTAGCTGCTGCCAAATTTATTTCCTCGCCTCTTACTTGCACTTATTTTTTCTGCGTCAAGCGTAGAAGAAGAACTTTTGACAGTAGCCAGAGTGACCAGCTTCGAACTCTAACTCCGGAACTGGCGTATCGGAAGTGGTCACACTAAGCTTTAAGTGTTTGTCAAAGCAGCCCTGATTTGTGCCGCAGAGAAATTAGTTTAAATTTGAATTGTTGAGGCTCTTTTACACTTTATAATAAAGATGTTGACTTATTTATTTTAATATTTATAAGAAATAAAAAAAGGTTGTGAGAATAAGTCGTGACGCCCAGTGTTATGACATTTACCCAAAAATTCAATTTCTTGAATTTTTAAGCTCGTGAATATATGTACCTAATTATGGTGTTCTTAATTTTTAAATAACTTGAAACACAAATTTATTTATGGTTTTCTCCACCTTCAAATATTTTCAATATATTTTATTTAATTAGGCGGAACAGCATGGTTAAAAACCAACAAATCAAAAGAAAATACAGCACCATTTTATCCACCTTCAATGTGATGGAGGAGTACTCCGCATCGTTAATGGCCTCCCAGGTGAGAACGGAGCGTCGCGGCGGCGGCGAAGTCAACGGCGAACGCCTGGCATAACGCTGACGAGAGCGACCCCTCATCGGCGATCTTGGCCGGCGATTCTGATCGGGAGTCGAGGGGCTCTCGCTCCTGGTCCTGCTCGTGCCACGTCGAAGGACGGCCACACTCCGCAGGGGACTGCGGCTGCGGTAACGGCGCCTCTCCTCCCCCGGCGGACTCTGCGGACTCGGCGTACGGCTGATCTCGCAGCGCCTGAACCTGGGCGGCGTTGGCGTCCAGCGCGACATTGATGGCAAGGGCGAGGGCGTCGGGATTGGGGGAGCCATGCCATGAGGGGAAGGGGAGCGGAATGGGGAAAAAGAGCGGGAAGGGGAGCTCGATGGCGACTGGTAAGGCGACGCCATCGGGGACGAAGTCGGCACCGGCAACAGCCATGGCAACAGCGGCTCCTGCTCCTGGTCCGGCGTAGTCTGGGTCTCCTCGGTCACCATTTGGGTACGGGCGATCTTGGGGCTTTGGAAGCTGCCGCTGCGGACGGAGATATCGATGGAGATTGTCTCGTCCGAGGTGGACTCCTCCGAGCTGGTCCAGGAAGAGGCGGAGCTGCTCCCGTTGTTATTGCCACGCCGCTCCCGGCGGCGCTGATTGATCTTGCGCTTGCGACGCCGCATGGCAGGCTCATGGGCGGCACGGCACATCGGCGGTGGCGAAGAGGAGGAGCCGGAAAAGGCCGGAGAGGAGGAGCCGGAAGGGGCCGGAGAGGTAGAGGCGCCTCTGGCCCCCAAGTTGCGGCTTTGGATGCCGCCTTGTTCCTTGCCAAGCCGATTATTCATCATGGAGTTGTTATTCTCTTAGGTTTCTTGCTTTTCCTTAATATTTCAGAGTTTTTCTTGGTTTCCCAATATTATCTGTGTGTTTTCAAAGTTTTCCTTAGTTTTCCCTAATTTGTCTCAGTTTTTCTTGGTCTTCTCACCTGTTTTTCGGGCTTTTCAGCAAGATTTCCTTCAGATTTTGTAGTTTTTCCTTTTTTTTTTGACTGCTGCCAAATTTTTTCACTCCCCTCTTACTTGCACTTATTTTTCTGCGTCAAGCGTAGATGATTTTTGACAGTAGCCAGAGTGACCAGCTCCAAACTCTAACTCCGGAACTGGCCACTCGCGGCGTATCGGAAGTGGCCACACTAAGCTTTGAGTGTTGGGCAAGGCTGCCCTGATTTGTAGTTTGAATTTGAATTCTTGAGGCTCTTTAACACTTTATAATTAATAATTATATTATTTTATACATTTTGATTTATTCATTTAATTATTTATGAGAAATAAAAGAAGGTGATGAGAAAAAGTCGTGACACACTGGGCGTTATGACATTTATCTAAAAAATCAATTTCTTTCAATTTAAGCTTGTAAATATACAATTTTTTCTATGAAAATATGTTAAATCTCAGTTGATTCCATGGAAAATCTCTGAGGAGTCCTTATCACTGTGGACGGCAGTCCACGTAGTGACGATGAGCGAGACTAAGACTGTGGTGCACAAGGAGACTATTATATAGAGCCGTAGAATTGAAATCCGATCGAAACCATTTATATCTTGATCGAAAGGTATTGTTAACCTCTTTGAAACTGCATATTAAGATTTAAAAAAAACGGGGATTGTTTAGGAGATATTTTGGGGTAAATAAATTACAAATAAAACTAGTTTCGTTTTCGGCGCTAAACTGTAAAAAAAACCTAGCCTTGAAACTAAAGAGCAGCGTGTCAAATTAGAAACTAGTTGAATTATTTGTAATTAATTTTTGTTAACGTTACTATTAATCGTCACAAAATTTGATATCAGAAACTTTTGGAGTTGAAGGTGCCATCGTCACTTTAATCTCACCTCGTTAAGAGGTGTTTTTATTTGATTGTTAATAAAGGATATTCAACTAAATACTCAAAAACAGTTCTTATCCATGGATCTATAATAATCAATCAACCAGGTATTTCTAAATTATTTTTTTTAGGCTGTGGTAATTTTTCAAAGGTTGCACTACTATAATTTTGATCGCCTCAACTTTCGTCAAATCCAACATTTATAATTTTCCTTAACAATTCTTTTGAGTAATTCCAAGTTGTTATCTGTTATTAACATCTACTATTAGTTAAGCTTTAATGAAAATTAAAATAATTTTTTTAAAGAGCTTACAACGTTTTTTTTTTTTTTTTTTGATATAGCCTTACTGGACACTACTCTTATTTTGACAGCAGCTGTGCCTAATTATGGTGTTCTTAATTTTTAAATAATTTGAAACCCAAATTTATTTATGGTTTATATTTTCTCCAACTTCAAATATATTCTATATATTTTATTTTCAAAGTTTTTCTATATCTTTTATTTAATTAGGCGGAAAAGCATAGTTAAAAACCAACAAATTAAAAGAAAATACAGCACCGTTTTATCCACCTTCAATGTGATGGAGGAGTACTCCGCATCGTTAATGGCCTCCCAGGTGAGAACGGAACGTCGCGGTGGCGGCGAAGTCAGCGGCGAACGCCTGGCATAACGCTGACGAGAGCGGCCCCTCATCGGCGATCTTGGCCGGCGATTCTGATCGGGAGTCGAGGGGCTCTCGCTCCTGGTCCTGCTCGTGCCACGTCGAAGGACGGCCACACTCCGCAGGGGACTGCGGCTGCGGTAACGGCGCCTCTCCTCCCCCGGCGGACTCTGCGGACTCGGCGTACGGCTGATCTCGCAGCTCCTGAACCTGGGCGGCGTTGGCGTCCAGCGCGACATTGATGGCAAGGGCGAGGGCGTCGGGATTGTGGGAGCCATGCCATGAGGGGAAGAGCACCGGAATGGGGAAAAAGAGCGGGAAGGGGAGCGCGATGGCGACTGGTAAGGCGACGCCATCGGGGACGACGCCATCGGGGACGACGTCGGCGCCGGCAACAGCCATGGCAACAGCGGGTCCTGCTCCTGGTCCGGCGTAGTCTGGGTCCCCTCGGTCACCATTTGGGTACGGGCAATCTTGGGGCTTTGGATGCTGCCGCTGTGGATGGAGATATCGATGGAGATTGTCTCGTCCGAGGTGGACTCCTCCGAGCTGGTCCAGGAAGCGGCGGAGCTACTCCCGTTGTTATTGCCACGCCGCTCCCGGCGGCGCAGATTGATCTTGCGCTTGCGACGCCGCATGGCAGGCTCATGGGCGGCACGGCACATCGGCGGTAGCGAAGAGGAGGAGCCGGAAAAGGCCGGAGAGGAGAAGCCGGAAGGGGCGGGAGAGGAGGAGCCGGAAGGGGCCGGAGAGGTAGAGGCGCCTCTGGCCCCCAAGTTGCGGCTTTGGATGCCGCCGTGTTCCTTGCCACGCAGATTGTTCATCATGGAGTTTTTCCTAGTTATCCTTTATATTTCGGAGTATTCTGTGTGTTTTCAAATGTTTCCTTAGTTTCCCTAATTGGTCTCAGTTTTGCTTGGTCTTCTCACCTGTTTTCTAGGCTTTTCAGCTAAATTTTCTTGAGTTTTTTTCTTTCTTTTTTCGTTTTTCGTCAGCTGCTGCCAGATTTTTTCACTCGCCTCGTACTTATTTGTTCTACGTCAAGCGTAAAAGGAAGACTTTTGACAGTAGCCAGAGTGACCAGCTTCGAACTCTGGCTCCGGAACTAGCCACTGGTGGCGTATCGGAAGTGGTCACACCAAGCTTTGAGTGTTGGGCAAGGCAGCCCTGCCGCAGAGAAATGAGTTTAAATTTGAGTTTTTAAGGCTCTTTTATACTTTATAATAACGATTTTGTTTTAGTAATTTAATTTTGTATGAGAAATAAAAAAAGGTTATGAGAAAAAGTCGTGACACACTGGGCGTTATGACATTAACCCAAAAAATCAATTTCTTAAATTTTTAAGCTTGTAAATATACCTAAATATGGTGCTTAAACCCGATTTATTTATTGTTTATATCTTCTATATATTTATATCAAGTTTCTCTCATTCCCAACCCCGATGTCTACGGAAGTAAGCCATATCTAGCCCCGTTCTGGGTTATCTACGGATAATTGGTTGGTCAATTAAAAGCATTCGCTGGGCGGCTTCGCTTGGCTTTTTATCAAATTCAATTAGCCGGGACAAGGCGGAAAACACTCGGCAACAAAGTTGCAACACAAAAAATAAGAGCAAAAATACGGCAAAACTTTATGCACTCTCAAATGCGATAGAGTTCTAACTATAGAAAAATCCGTATAATTAACTAGATAAATTGGCAAGCAATTGGCTTGTACAGATCGTTAAGACAATTCGCTAATGATCTGCCAGACGCAGGCCGGCGACGGCTAACGATCTCTCTCCTGCTTTTTGGCTAATTGGCCCCCCTGAAAGTGGCCATCAAAGTTGTAATTACGATCGTCGTCGGTTCGTAGGAACGAGATGAAGACATCAAAAAAAGCATAGCAAAGCACTGACTGCATCCGAGGTTCCCTTCCAGCTGGGTTTTTTTTTTTTTTTTTTTTTGGTTTTTGGGAGTTTCAATTAAAGTTCCATTAACGCTTCGCGACACACACAATTATCAAAAATTATATTTATGCTCATGACATTTCCGGCAGCCCCAACTCGCTGAATTTTCAGATTTTCTGCTTTATATACAGATATATTTATGGTCGCGTCTCCGTGAGTCATTCTCATTTATTTCGAGACAGCGACAGACAGAAGATCAAAGCGCCTGGGCGATTATGCTGCCCGGCATATCCATCACCATATCGAGCAGTCGTCGAGGGATCTGGAGAGGCATCGGGACTCGGAAGGGAGTTGCTTGTGTGTGTCCACTGTACAGGTGGGATCGCTGTGTGTGGCCACAGTGGGAAAATGAGCTTCAAAGCGTACAGAGAGCTTAAAGAAGTGTGTATATATCTCCAGAAACATTTTATCTTGGACAAAAGTCGAGTTTAAGATTTAGTTTATTACAAAACTAAATATGTATTTCTATAAATACTAAATAAATAATACGTATAAGTTATCTAAATTTGAATTTCGATAACAATGTTGAGATTGCCCAACACTTATTATTTCTAGAATATTTTTAGCACAACAGGGTTGCCTTTTTGCCTCATGAGGGTTGCATTTTTGTCTCAACAGGATTGCATTTTTGTCAATTTGAACGTTAATAATTCAAATATATCTTATTAAAGAATATATATATAAATAAAAAAAGCAGCAACATAATTTATTTATGTTCTTAAGTAAAAGATTGCTTAAAATAATATTAATTTTTAGATTTACTAAATACAAATTCACTTACATTTTTAAAAGAGGGTCTTATAATTCCCAAGTGTGTATTCCTAAGACTTAACACTTCAAAAAAGGTTCTTATAATTTGCAAGTGTGTGTTCCTAAGGTTAAAAAAAACCTCAATGGATTGAATATAATTTAATTTTTAATTTTACCAAATGAAAATTCACCTAAAATTTCAAAATTGAGTCTCATAATTGCCAAGTGTGTATTATTCCTAAGACTTAAAACTTCAAAAAAGGTTATTATAATTCCCAATTGCGTACTCCTATGATCTAAAATAGCTTAATGGTTTGAATTTTATTATTTTGATCACCTAAAACCCACAAAATCTTAGCTCACCAAGGGTTAAGCTGCCTCTGGACCATGGACCATGGATTCTTTTGGATAAAATACACACAGACACAACCTAGAAGCGGGCAGCTCCCAGCTCGCAGCAGGAGATCTCTTTTTGGAGGAGGGGAACCAACCATGGCAAGGCAAGGAAGGCAGGCATACGAATCCGATTTCGTGGCCGATACGAATCCACAAACTGCTACATCGTCCAAACAACGGCAACAACGACAACAACAAGTCAAGACAAATTGTCTACGGGTTGAGGTCTTGCTATTGGCCTCCAGCGTGACGATGTCGGGTGCTACTGGCGCCACTCAGCGCCAAGAAAAAACCAAAACAAAAACAGAGAAAACAGAGGAGGAGGAAGATGTGGAGCCAGGTGAGGATTGGGTGCAGGCCGAGGCAGTGGCAGGGGCTGTGGTTATGGCATGTGCCACCAAAACCAAAAACCAAACCAAGCATTCTGTCTGCGAATTGGTTTGTGATTTCAAAAGTCTGCCTATTATGAGTTTAAAGCGAGAAAAATGGTTTTTAAAATTAAATACTCATAAGAAAATGTTAAATACTTGGCATTTACAGGCCAGGAATGGGCACTGAGTATTAAGCTGGGAGCCTGACAGCAGAGAATTGAAGAAAAGGAAAAGAAAACCCTCTAAACGATTTAAAAATATTTTTTTGACAAGTTTAAAGCATGAAAAATCGTTTAGGAAAATAAATTTATATTAGAAACTCTTAAATACTAAATTTTTCTATGCCAGGAATGGGCACTAAATGTTAAGCTGGGAGCCTGACAGCAGAAAATTATAAATAAAGAAAAGAAACACTTTGAAATAATTTTTATTATAAGTCTAAAGCAAGAAAATTCGCTTAAGAAAATAAATGTATATTAGAAACTGTTAAATACTAAATTTTCCTATGCCAGGAATGGGCACTGAATGTTAAGCTGGGAGCTTAAGCAAGCTAACCTTTGGAAATTCCGCAAAAACTCACAAAGGCTTTGTTATTTGTTAATGAATCCTTTATTCTACCATTCTCTGTTCAGTATATTGTTTTTTACTTAATCCCTAAAAGGTTCTAATTATTTATGGTCATCAACAACAATTTCCCTTTGAAGATTTCTGTATTTACTTGCATTTATTTGCATTTATTAGCCCAGAAGCATTAGTCTAGTGCCTCATTTATGGCAAGTTATATGAACTTTGTGCTCAAAAAACGCTTTCAGTTGAGCAACCTGAGCCGAGCCACCTGAGCTTGGCTCAATGAACCCCCCGAGGTGACCTCGTTTCCATGTTTCCACGTTGTTTTTCCTGGAGTGCCCGAGGAGAAGCCTTTTAGCCGAGGCATAAAAAAGATGAAATGGAAATCTGTGGAGCTCTTAGCACTTTTTTTTTGCCCCTCAGAGGAGAGTGTGGGGAAAAGTGTGAATTTTCCTAGCTTTCTTTAATGTGTTTTTTTCCCCCGATTTTCTTGGACTTACCTTGCACAGGGCCACGCCCGTGTCCAAGCGATCCATGAAGTTCTCGGCATTGATGCTCAGCTCCGGGTAGAGGGTGCTGAGCCACTCGGCCAGATCCTCCTTCATGGCCTCCAGATACTCCTCGCTGGACTTGAAGGGCCTGTACGGCCGTGCCTCCAACATGGCCATTGTTTGATTCCTTTCGAGGTTTCTTTTTCTTAAGGAATCTTCTCCTGGGCTTTCGCTTTCCTGTTCGGCTTTCGTTGATAATTCTCGAATTTCGGTTCGGCTTTTTTCTAGCAAAATTTCGTTGGATTTTCGTTAATATTCGGGGGCATCGCGTCTCTGCTTCGATTCGAATTTATACGGAGAGGTTTTAGAGCTGCAAAAAGCGAGAAAAAATACATTAATTATTTATTTAAGGTAATGTTTAAAAATATATAAAATATCTCAACTTTATTGCTTGAGTTTTTTAAGCCAAGAATTTAGCTCAACTCCAAGTTCTTGTCTTGGTTGATGGATGAAATGCAATCAGAGATTGCCAGCAATGGGATAATAAATTATAAAAAACAAAAATGTTTTTGCACAAAATAATTCAACCCCGCAGAATACATGGAAAATAACAACGAAAAAACGGCGAAAATTTATGATTGTGCCACTGCAGCTGACATAATTATGGGACACAAAACCGCAACGGCGGCAACAGAGACCGCCGCTAGCGGCAGCAGCAACAACAACAAAAAGCACGGCTAAATCTATACACTCAGCCAAAAGGGGAGTTATTAAAAAGTTGCCAAAGAAAGGGGTTCAATAGGAACATGGTTTATTCTAAAATTAAATGATCAAAATACCATAAAATAAAAATGTTTGGCTTGCTCTTTTCACGGAAATTTTACAAAAGTGACTTATAATTCCCAAGTGTGTATTCCGGGGACTTAAAATATGTTGATAGGACTTAAAATATGTTAATAGGTTTATTCTTAAATTAAATTATCAATATTCTATAAAATAAAGATGTTTGGCTTGCTTTTTACACAGAAATTTTACAAAAGATACTTATAATTCCCAAGTGTGTAGTCCTAGGACCTAAAATAAGTTAATAGGTTGGACATTACTGATTGTGTTACTAGAAAGTCCTTTCAATTAATAGCTTTTAGCAGATAAAGTAGAAAATGCTTGCTTTTTTCGCAGAAATTTTACAAAAGAGACTTATAATTCCCAAGTGAGTATTTCTAGGACTTAAAATAAGTTAGCAGATAAAGTATAAAATGCTATAAAAAACATACCTGTCTAAAAAAAAAAGTTGTTGGGTTAAATAATATTTTTTAAGTCACTTGGAAGTCCTTAAAATACTTTTTATTATTAAATATACAAAGTGGTTCAAGGATATATAAGTAAGTATGGCTTATAATTCCCAAGTGATCATTTCTAGTAAAAGCCCGCCTCAGAAAATTTCAATTTCTTGTAAGAAATTTTATATTCAACTCAATATTTGTAGAAAACTCATGATTCCTGCGGCAAAAATGTTATAAATGTGATCTTAACCCCTTTTAAAAAGAGCTAATCGTTCTCTGAGTGCACAAATAAAATCAATAAATAAAACATAAAAGTGACTCGCGGCACAGTCGTCTGTCGGTTACTTGAAAAAGCCTCAGACAAACTCGGCAGCGGTACCTCAACCTCTGGCAGCAACCTCTAGAGGTAAGAAAAACGTTGGTATTGGTATTGGTACTGGTATTGGACTGGACTGGGCGCCAGGTTAATGGCATCCACACTCCGCATTCCGCTCATTAAAAAACTGGCACCTCTCCGATATATATATTCCAGCCACTAATTAGCGCTGTGGCCCAATTGAACTGTGAACTTCAGGCGAAGGAGAAGGAGACGGAGGAGGCCATTGAGGCTTATCGAGGCGTTTATCGAATTATCGTTGCATAAGGATGCCGCCGCAAACAGGATTCGTGACCTTGGCCAGAGTAGAGCTTGGTTAAAGCTCCGCCCCACAAATTAATCCTGCAAAAGGGTTTAAAATTCACAGGAAATCAGAGGGGAGATCTTTTTAAAGCTGATTTTGTAAAGGGAAAAGCAAGGAAGCCTGAACTCCATTATAATAAAGAACTCTCTCACCTTTTCTAAAGTCTTGCAAGACCTTTAATGGTATTAATAAAAAACCCCATTAATTGAGAGAAATAGTACAAAAAAAGAAATCGCATATATTTCGCATTGACTCGCCGCTGTTTTGTATTTTACCGTATCTTACTGTATTTTTTGTATTTAATTCAGCTTCGATTTGGCTGCATTAAGTCGGCGCCTTGCGTAACCATTGGCCCGATGAGGCTCTCTGGTCTTAATTAAGGCGCAACAACGTTTTTGGCCAAAACACTTACGTGTGTGTCTTGGAATCCGAGTTCGGATTTAGAGATTCAAAAATCGACAAGTACAAAAGGCCAGAGCCACGAGTGTGTGTTGGCTAATTTGCTGGCCATTGATGAGGGACAAGCAAACGGATTGCAAACGGATTGCCACAACCCGACCCCGGGTGGTGTCCAAATTTCGCATCTCATCCCCCGGATTTCACTTTTTTCTTTTTTGCATATACACAACATATTGCCTAGATCGATCAGTGGTTCCACTCAGTATTCAGTATTCAGTATTCACATGCCACGCCCCCCTGCTGACTCAAAAAAAAAAAAAAAGAGTCGCAAAAAAGCATTCGAGACAAACGAATATGCAAATGTTCGCTGGCTGGCCTTTTGTTCGAATGATTAGCGGTATTTTTGAAAGTGAATTTAATTAAAAAAGTGCGCACACACTAAAATTTTTGCATAGGATGCGTCTTTGCTTTGGATCTCATATAAGGCCTGTGACTTCATACTATCTACAAAAACATTTCATTTTTTAACTCATTTGGGCAATGCAAGTCATTAGTTACCATTTTCCTTCCTGATTAAAGTCGATTTTTTTGGCGTTCTGTGTGGCAACTATTGTGTAAAGCGATTGTCTTATCGAACCAAAGTTCCAAGATGTTGAAATAATATAAAAATAAAGTATGTGCCTCGTCAGAGATAGCTCAAGTAGCACATTATTTATTTATTATGGCAAGATATCAAAGTTTACTTGTTATAGGATGCTTTTCTTCATATATTTCTAAACATAAACATTTACCACATACTTTAAGGTTTTATGATAGCTATTAATACTTGAATATTTTGTTTTTTAATACATTTATTCATTTACTACTTTCTATTTCCATTTAATATTCCATTTTGTGTTTTTATTACACTCAGCAAATATTAAAAAATATAATACTATTATTATATACTAAGTCCAGGGTTTTCTTTAATAAAAAAAGGAAAACTACCTTGATTTCCCACAACTCTCAACTATTTTCTGTATTTCTTTGTATTACTTTTCCTCCACAACTCGACCATGGAGGCAAAAGACAAGTGTGAATTGCCGGAATGACAGTAAAAGTGATCGAGAGTGTGAAGCGATAACAGCCACAAAACAACAGCCACCACATAGACCGATGGCTATAAAAACAGTGAGTATGGAAAATATGTTATAAAAGTAACGTATTCAATTCAGTTTTTGTTGTTTCTGTTGCTGTTGTTGACTTTTTCAATTAACAATTACAAACGTCGCAGAAAGATACGGAGTTTGAATTGCTATTGCATTCGTATCTTTCGTATTTCGTATTTTGTAGTTGGGTCATGCGATAGGGTTTCACAACTCCCATCGTTTTTGTGGGCTGGCAGGGGGGAGGATATATCGATAGGCTATAGGCGGGGAATACCAGACGCTTCACATTTCAAGTGGCTGTGGAAAGAGATATCAAGATATCTCTTACAGCGATCCTAAAGATACAAAAGATACTTGATACTTGATTTCTGTTCATCTTATGAGTTGGATAATCCTGTTAGAATTTGTTTAAAAGCAAGCGATTAATAATCGGGGAACAGATATCGATAAGTAAAAGGGTAAGCATTAAACGATAGAAGGAAGCGATTAAAGAGAAATATGGTTTACATTGTTGGTTATTTTTAGGAACCAAAAAAAAGCAACCGATGGTGAATGAAGAAGAGATATCGAGAGTTATAGAACGATAGTTATAAACGATAGAAGCAAACGGAGAAAAATATGGTTAAAATTATTGGTAATTTATATTAAAACAAAATAATCTATTATGTTTTCGTGGTTTATATGTAGTTTTTCTTAATTTTTGTCGATTTATCTTCTTGTTAGCTTTTTAATGTGTTTTAGTTTTCGTTTTGTAGTGTGACCGCAGTCTTCCTTTTTACTTAATCCTAGTTTCATTAATCTCGGCGGAATCTTAGCATAAAATGTGAAATGCGAAATGCTAAATGCTAAATACTAACAATTAAATTGTAAAACTATGTCGAAATTATCTTATTGAATTTTCAAAATTCTATAATTATTTGAAAATCTTATCTTGAAATCTTGAAAATTGTTAGGCATAATAAGTAAGCCATAAATCTGGTATTAATGTGAATTAAGCCTTGTAAAGAAATAGTACAAATAGAAAAAAAAAAGATCTAAGCACTCTAAAGTAATCCCTGCCTGCCTCTTTTCCCCCAGTGCATTCCTCAGAGAGTTATCCTCAATCACTCCACTCACACATCTCCACTACTCACATCGTTTATTCCCCATATATATTTTCCTTTCATGCCACCCAAAACGTTCAATGACACTTGAAGCGACAATCGAAACGATTTCATTTCGAGCCACAACATTCAATGGGAGGTTTGCTTCACACTCCCACAAAAAATGAAGAAAAAAAACATAAAAAAAAAGAGACTCCCCATATATGTATGCAATCTGAACTTGATGCACTCGCATCTGTCAGAAAATTTCAGTGTCGAATGTGGACCATGGGCCATGATTTTGACAGCGTGGATGCAGCTCTCTCGCTGTCGAGTGCTCCCCATTTCAACAACAACAACACCAACACTCAACAACAAAATCTCGCTCAAGTGCAAAAGTTATTTTCACAAGTTATTATCTATCCATTTTTCAGCCATTGAGCCGCCAACAACAATGGTAACAACGGGCACTCGACACGAATGGAGGATGGAGTTGCGCCTCTCCCAAAGAGTAAACCCTTTTTTTTTTTAGCTCTTTTGCATACAGCAAACACACTCCTTCACTTCAGTCCTTTTGTGGAGTCCGCCGCCCTGCTTCCTTTGTCCAGGTTGATGCATTGTCATCCCCTGGCAGGCCGGGCAAGGCGCATTCCACGATGATGATGATCATCATCATTGTCAGCCATCAGGCGTCGCGTTGCCGCCGCTGCCATAAATGTCAGGCACTATATATCCCTATCCCGTCGACACCTCCTAGTTTTCCCATTTCCCGCCCGTCGTCGCTCATTTGGTTAAATGCACTTGGCGGAGTTTCCTTTTTGAGGCTTTGTCTCCGTTCCATTTCGGCATTCACGGCTAAAATCAATAGACCAAAGGCAGAGACAAAAGGCAAACGGGCACCGGCGCCGGCGCCATTTTCTAGTTGAGAATAAAAAATATATACATATATAAAAAAATAAACTATCATAGGGAAATCACTTGTACAGTGGTTGGCATCTAAAGTGTATAATTAATAAGCTGAACCAATGTTCAAACTGATTTATGCGACAAGATTTGAACATGAAAAGGTAAAACACGACATATGGCTTCGAGCTTGAATATTTTAAAATATTTCAAGTTGAGCATACAACTCAAATATATGTTATTAACTGGGTGATTAATTAATTTTGATTTAAAACATTCATCTGATTTTAATATATTCATGAATTTCTTCACTGAATTAGTGAGCATAGAAAAACGATATAATTTATCGAAATTATCGGAGGGCAACTCTAAGATACTCTAAGAACTTGTTTTACATTTTTGTGGAGTTAACATTCAAGGATCATAGAACCAGTGTCTGATTTACTGATTTAAAACATTATTTGTGTCTCTGATTTGATAATATATTCATGAATTTCTTCACTGAATAAGTGAGCATAGAAAACCGATTAAATATATCGAAGTTATCGCAAAGCAACTCTAATATATCGAACTAGTTTTACATTTTTGTGGAATCAAGGTTCAAGGATCATAGAATCACTGTCTGTTATTAACTTGCTGATTAATTCAATTGGATTTAAAACAATATATTCATGAATTTCTGTACTAAATTAGTGAGCATAGAAAACCGATTAAATATATCGAAGTTATCGCAGAGCTAGTTTTACTTTATAATCGAACCAAGATTCAAGGATCCTAGAACCACTGTCTGATAGATACTTTATGCCTATATATATATTAGCTAGACGGTGATGTCGCCTGGTGACACTTTTCTTTCTTTTTTGGTGTGGAGTAGTGTTTGTGTCTGTGTGTGTGTGTGGGAGGACGACGACCTTGGACTAGCTGAGCAGTGAGGAGGATTGTGGGAGAGCGAGTCTCAACTGGCAACGGGCCAAAACTAAAGTTCACAAGACTGACTCACCCAAAGGAAATGATTTCTGTAAAATTTCTGCAAAAGATACAAAAAAAAAAAACCCAATAAGAAGTAATAAGTTTATTTTTTTTATTTCCCTGCCTGGCCTTAAGTAGATCAAACTTCCACTCACACAAGTTAACCTTCTTAAGCCGCTAATACCATTCGAAAGGGCAAGAAAAAAAAGGGGCTGCAAAGAACTGCAAAGCAGCAACAACAAAAAGTTGTCTGTAGAAAATGTCGCAGAAACTTAATTTACAATTTATTTTTTGCCTCCGTCTGTGAATAAAGAAACCAAGCAAAAAAAAAAAACAGAAACAGAAACGGAGACCAAGACAAAGCTGCGACAAGTTAAGAATTCGAAACAAGAAACGCAACTTAAGCTCTGCGTAGGTTTCTTAAGTAACTTCAAATGTTTTGATTAGACTTTAAATGACAACAACAACAATGGACTTTAGCTCAAAGTCATTTGCGCAGTCGCAGTCGAAGTCGGTTTCTCAGTGGCGGAGTGTGGGTTGCCCCAGGGGAGAGGGGGAGATGAGAGAACTTCGGGTCGACTGCAGCGGTTAAAGCGATGACCTACGCAGGCTAAGGGAGGGCTCAGGCTAACTGTGGTTACTCGGTACTTGGTACTCTATCTCGCTGGTTTTACAAAAAGAAGTTAAGATAACTACACCCAAAAAAAAAATCATCATAGAACCTATACGATTGATATATGAATTATATACTCTTTAGTATGAAAAATTTCTTAATAAGATGCTTATTAATTTAATACTACGAAAGTATAAATTTTATACTCATCTGCACCCATATTTCATAATAATCACTAACGCGACAAACAGAAAAGCACTAAATTCCAGCTAACGCGATATGTTATCGAATTTTCGATGTATACTCGTATAAAAATAATACTCGAAAATACACAATTGAAACTATAGAGTATAAAAACTAAACTTTGGAGTATACATTTAATAGTTTGAAGTATAAAATTTATACTAAACTCGGTTTACTGCTTGAGTATACTTTTAAGACAACGGGTAGAAAGGTTAAACTCTTGTGTAGGAGTGTAGGACATCTTTAAGATAACTTTAGTTTCTCGGTACTCATTTTCGTTATTTAGGTACTCCAATATTGTTTAATATTTAATAAATAATATTACCTCCTAATAATGATAATTATAATTTGATTAAAGAAGTACACATTTCTACAGATAAAACGTAGAACTCGCTGATTAATGTCGAGAAAACAAAATAGGTCATTGATATTAGCTACTGTGACGAAGTTCTAGACTAGAACAACTTCTAGTAGGGTGTACCTGGAATCTTATCAATTGATTCCATCAGTCAATGGGGGTGGGGGGGATTACGGTACGAGCAAGCCTAGAAAGGTTTTTGCACTATCTAAGACCCGGGCACCTGGTAGGTAATGATATATGCTTATAGATATTTCTATATTCCACGCTCAATGACGTAATGGCCGGGTAGCGAGATAGAGGGACTTAAAGAGTTTTTTTTTTCTGCCTCGCCACTTCTAATGTTTGTCTCCCTGGTTCTCTCCTGGCACCCTCCTCTCTCGCCCTCTTTCCGCCCCGCCCACTGTCTGACTTTCATTAAGTATGGCTTTAAGTTGGCTTTTGTTGTTGTTGCGGCGACTGCTGTTTTTGTTTTTATTTCGCTTTGGTGTCTGGCTCCGCTGATTCTACTTCAACTTGGTACAGTAGAGCTCGCAAAAGTAGGGAAGGGTACAATATTATTATTGTGAGTTAATTTTAAACTGAATAAATGTGTATCTTTAAATATGATATTTATATTTTTCAAGGGTTCTTTGTATTAATATTTGTTTTTGTTTCGTTAATCACTTTGTGATTAATTTATTACCTAAAAAATATATTAACCAAGATTTTTTTAATGCCTTTAAAATGTTTTTTCAATTTGTAAGCCAAATAAAAACAATATAATTAAGCACCACCTCTAAAAGTTTCTCTTATTGAATACGCACTGTACTTTTCTGTTTATTGTTGCCTGTGTATTCGTTGTTGTATTGTTTTGTTGTTGGCGATGCTGCAAAGTTCTCGCTGCTGCACAACGCAGGCCTTCTCCCGCTCTCCGCCTTGCACGCGCGCTCACCTTTTGGAGTGGACCTGAAGCTCAGCTTTCCGCTCTCTTCACCTCCTCCTCCTCCTCCTGCGCTCTTCGGTCTTCTCCCGCTCTCTGCTCTTGACCTTGAACTTGTGCCGGGTTTACTTTTGTTTTCTTTGGTCGCCTCGCCATCACTTATGAGTTTTTTTTTTTTTCGTTTACCCTCCTCTCTTTTTTGTGTGTCTTTATTGTTGCCTTTCTTTTCGGACCCGGCCTAATCAGGCTTAATGCCGTCGCCATCTCGCTCTGGTGGGGGGGGTAGAAGAGACCTCTTCTGAGAATCGCACCAAAAGGGCAATTCTT
The DNA here is from genome assembly GCA_008044355.1 of Drosophila lacteicornis. Taxonomy (NCBI): domain Eukaryota; kingdom Metazoa; phylum Arthropoda; class Insecta; order Diptera; family Drosophilidae; genus Drosophila; species Drosophila lacteicornis. The sequence continues at coordinate 95,558 of VNKF01000218.1, forward strand.
CGGCATTTATGCGGCTCGCTCTGTAATTTCTTCAATATGCTAAATTCCGCTTGGGATTTCTTAAAGATTCCTATAAGTCTTCTTTGATTCTCAGAAGAATTCAAATTCTAACACAAATAAATGTATCAATCGAGTCCCGAAATCTACAAAACAGTGACAAATAGGAAGTATTAACTCAAGCTGCAAACTTCCAGGAAAATCTTTATTAATTGAAGACTGAGAAATATATTCCCTAGTGTCTTTTTATGGTTGGAAATCTTTGCAAGAAATCTTGGCAGAATTGGTATATGGTAACTTCTAAAAATTTATTAAATTACATTTGTTGCTTGGCAAATAAAACAAAGTCGTTAAAAACCTCGTAACCTTGCTTATAATAGCAAAATATACATAAATGTTGAAAAACGACATTGACAAGAGGTGTCAAAAAGGTTTAACTGATTAAGTACACCTATTTGCACCTGGCTAGCATATAATTATAAATAATAACACACGTAATAAACGATTATTTAATAAGAGTTTCACCCCAAAAATCACGTATTTGGGTTTATAATTATTTTAGTTAAATATGCTAAGCATTTATGACTTATTTTTGACATACTGACACTGGACTGTTCGTTCTATTTGGCTAGGATTACAGCGAGAGAACCTGGTCCAGTGGTTTCGTTGTGGGAGCTGTCCGATTGCCAAGACTGACTATCTAATGACAATTGACATTGGCGACACAATTGCCACATATCCAGTGACAAGATGGCCAAGAACAAAAGTGGATGCGATTGAAATGGAAATCTAAACCGAGTCCGAGTCCGAGTCGGAGTCCAAGAGCAAGAGCACACTTGGCAGCGTAACGAGAACTCGATGTTGGAACTTGAACTGGATCTCTGGGCCTGCACATAATTGGCAATTGTCCATGGGGGCCTTCAGCTGCTCCATCTAGCATCTAGCATCTCCGTTTCCATTGCCATTTCCATTACCATTACCATTACCATTACCATTTCCACTGGCTTTTGCTTCGACTTTGGCTTCGGCTTTGGCTTCAGGTGAGAGTTATGCGTTGTTGTTAATTAGCCATTTACGGCCTGATTGCTGCTCGGCCCAGCCCCCGGATCACCTGAGTAGACCACCTGAGATCATCTCATAACGAGGTCAGCACAGCAGGAACCAGGCCACGACCAGGCCAGGCTAACTGGAGCACCAGGCGGGGGCCCCTTGAACTCTCTTGAAATTAAAAATTAAAAATATATAGCAAATAAGGGATAAGTGTGGGCTTTACCTATCGCTTTGCATTTACGAAACGCACTGTCTCGCAGAACTCTGCTGGCGGAGGGCATAATTGATATGCGACACGCATGGCCATGGATCACTCCAATTTATGCATCGTCGAAACGATCAGGAAAACAAATCCCAAACTTTGGTCCCCGGGACTCTTGGACTTTGTCGTGGCCAAAAGGGAGTGGGAGTGGGAGCTGGGCTGGAGCTGGAGCTGGGCCCCGACATTGAGGCGTTGATGTCAACGTGCCACCTCCATAAACAACTCAATTCGATCGTTAATACGAATACGAATGCGAATAATCGGTTCAATCAACTGCTGGAGCTGTAGCTGTAGCTGGAGCTGGAGCTGGAGCTGCTCCCCACTCTCTATGGCCGGCACGTGATCTGCAGACCAAATCTGAATGGAGAATTTATGAATGGAGCCAGTGCGAGTGCGAGTGCTCGTTCGGAATTGAGAGCTCGGCTTTTGGTTCACTCCAGTTCAGCCTAGGTTCTCCGCGATGTGCGTGAGCGTGTGGGCACTGGGAGAAACTACTTAGCGCGATCAGTGCTAAAAACAGTTGGGAATTATAGTGGGTTTCAGAGGGAAATGCTCAAAGGGTAATAAATATTTGTACTTATATAAAAATAAATGGTAACTAAAGGTTTTAGAAGATTCTTACATTGAAAGTTATTATTATTTATTGTTTTCAATAAAATAAATCTGTTTTCTGGCTAAAAACAGTTGGGAATTATAATGGTTTATAATTTACTATCTCAAAAGGTAGTAAATATCATTACTTATATACAAATTAAAGGCTTTAGGAGAATCTTACATTGAAAATGAAATTTATATATATTTTTCAAGAGAAGAGATCTGTTTTCTGGCCAAAAACGGTTGGAAATTTACTGATCTTTAAGGAAAAATGCAAATAAATCCAAATAAATTAAAGGTTACGGAAGATACATCTTTACTTATATACAAATTAATGGTAACTAAAGGTTTTGGGAGATTCTTACATTGAAAATTATAATTATTTATACTTTTCAAAAGAACAAATCTGTTTTCTGGCTAAAAATGGTTGGGAATTATACAGATTTTCAAGGAAAAATGCAACTAATACATAAATTTAGTAACTAAAGATAAATTTCTTATCATAATTTACCATTTTCGATATTTTTCAAAAGCATTATTTTGACAAATTAATTTTAGAACCCCTTTTTCGTTCAGTGTCTTTATATGAGGTAGTTTCGCTTTCTACAGATGGCTTCTAGGAGGAGTCTGAGAGCTCCACTTTGGGGTAAAGGAAAAAAAAAACGGTTGTTGTTGCTGGGATGTATCTGAGTATCCGAGTATCTGAGTATCCGAGTATCTATGAACGCTTGTATCTGTATCTGTATCTGTTTTGGCACGCATGTCGCGCAACATTGCTGCTGTCTGTCGTCGTCTGACGCATTTTGTCCGTCCGTCTATCTGTCCGTCCGTCCGTCCGTCCGTCCGTCCGTCCGTCCGTCCGTCCGTCTGCCTGTCTGTCTGTCTCTCAGTCTGTGGCTGTGCGTGGCTTAACAACTTGAAATTGTGGCATAAACACGTTCTACAATTTCCGGCATGAGTGTTGGGCGTTTTGTTGTTGCTCGTTTGCTCATTTTGCTGTTTGTTGTTTGTTGTCGCCGTTGTTTTTTTGTTTTTTTTTGTTTATTGGGTTCCCATTGATCATCATTATCCGTGAACACAACACTATATAGTGCACACGATCGTGCGATCGTAAATCCTCAGCTCAAAGCCACAAAGAACGAGCCACGAAAAAAAAGAGTTCTCCCCCAAGGAAGAGGAGTATGTGGATGCGCGCCCAAAAATATCCGCCTCCCTTGGGCTAATGTCAATGATCCATTCGAAATAGAGAAAGAGTAAGAGAGAGAAGGAGATGGAGAGAAGCTATTTGGGAGTCTCGTTCCGTTCCCAGGGCTATTTATGGCTAACCTTGTGGCTCCAAAAAGGCAAAACAGAAACAGTCGCTCGCTGCAGGCGATATTTTTGGTGTCACATTTAGAACAATTAATTAGTGTTTTGTCTTTGTATATTTTTTTGTTGTGTTTAGAACGAATAAAGCGACGAAACTTTCCAAGAGTCGTCGGACTCGAATCGAATCGATTGGTTGACCTTAGTCAGGGTCAGAGATATACAAAAACAAAATTGTAACAAGAGCACAGAAAATAATAGGGACATTTTATTCTTTTTTATTTATTATATTATATTAATTATGTGTAAAATATTACTTAGAATATAAAAAAATAATGCGTACTTAAACGAATCTCTGTAAAATACTCGATTAGTTTAGCTTCTTCTGTTTATCGATATGTTATCATGTCCAACTACCATCACTAGTCACTAAATTTACAGCTGATTATGAACATTTCAAGGAGTTTGGTGAAGATTCTTAGTATTATTATTATGTTTTAACTATTAGAAATAGTAAAATCAAATCTAGCTGGTTAATTTCTCACATTAAATTGATTTTTTGTTGAGAATTTGCACGTATTTGCAGAAGGTAATCGAAAATAAATCACAATTAATCGAAAACTAATTAAAGTTCATCGAAAATATATCAAAATTAATCGAAAAAAATAAATTCAATCGAACATATATCAAAATAATGTAAAATAAATCAAAATGAATCTAAAATTAACCCAAATTAATCGAAAATCAATCAATAATTAATCGAAAATATATCAAAATATATAAAAAATATATCAAATAATCGATAAGATATCAAAATAATGTAAAATAAATCAAAATTAATCAAAAAAATAATCGAAACTTATTAAAATTAATTAAAAATCGAGAATAAATCATTATTGATTATAACTAAATAAAAATTAATCGGAAATAAACCGAAATTCATCGAAAATTAATTGAATATGTACCAAAATCAAACTTACATACATTTGAAGCTTAAAAACTAGGCCTTAAATTCAATTTCCCTTGATTCCCCTAAGCAATATCAACATTTTCAATTGGTTCTTACTATTTTAGCCAAAGATTGAAACAAATTAAGATTCCATGAAGCTAGAAAAATGTCCAAATACTACAGACTTTGCCGCGCAATAATGGTTAACTCAAATTGAAAATAAATTCACTTTCGATTTCGCCTTAAATGAATTTATGACGTGGGGGCCCTTAAAGAGGGTTAGAGCAATTAAAACTGATCAAGCTGCGACCCGCAATGCGATCGGTCGGATCATTAACCCAACAACATCATTTTTGTGATAATGATCCGGCAATCAAACAGACAGACAGAGGGCTTAAAACAAAGCCAAACTAGTGTGAATGCCAAAGTCATGTCAAATGGCCTAGACCAGAGGCCGGAGACCAAAAACCAAATAACAAATACCAAAGACCAAATACCGAATCCAAGGCGCAGAGTTTCAATTTCGATTTCGTAATTTACAAAAATCTCAAGTGGATTGGAAACTGTCAAGAGAGCCCTCGAAATAAACACGAAACACAGCAGGTGAGGGGGCCTGGCGCTGCAATCAATTAGTTTCTTGATGAGCCCAAAAATCGAGTCCATTGCATGATCATTATACAAGATGATCGCATTATCAGCTCAACTTTGACACACTCACAGCACACCACAAATTACACGGATATATGGGGGCTCAATTAAGCGACATAATTGGTGGAGCCACACACGATCGTTGAGCGAAACCAGTTCCCATTTTGGGGCAGGCAGTACAATAATTAAAGTCAATAAAAGGGTTTTAAGTTTAAGTTTTTCTTCTCTTACTCTGATCAATGATCTTTCTTCAAGAATTCCCTATTGATTTCGCATTAGATCTCCTCTCAAGGCTGACCAATCGCTGTCTGCAATTGAATCGAGTTCATTGGCATCTCTCTCTTGTGTGTGCGAGAATTGATTCATTGATCAATGCTTTCAGCGCTCATTTATAACGCTTTCAAGGCGTTCCTTTCGCTCCAGTTACTCCCAGATACACACACCGTACACCCACGCCTCCCGCCAATCGATCTTTGGACTCTGGCCACCATAGATCAGTTTGGCATTTCCGCATTGGTTCGGCCACTTGAACTGTAGTATCTCTCAGGCTCTCAGGCCCTCGATCATTTGCACATTTCGCATGCAAAGCGCGCGGTCATTCTAAAACCAACGCCCCATGCATTATTATCATTATTATTTTCATTTTCATTTTCATTTTCATTATTATTATTATTAGTATTATTGTTCCGTCATATTTCACGATCGTTAACGATCGGTGACAGGAGGCGGCGGCATTCTCGGCGGCGGCGCCATCATCTTAACCATTTCCATTTTCATTTTCCCCCATAAAAAATACTTTTGAATAAGAAATGCGAGATGCGAGAAATGCGAAATAAATGTGCCCAGCTAATCGATTAATTGCCACGGCTACAGAAGCTACACGGGGAGAAAAAATGGGACAATAGAGAGGACAAAAAATTAAGAAAAGAGAATAGAGAAGAGAATGGGTTTTGGATTAAAGAATCAAGTAAATCAGAAGGAAGTACTAGTGGCAATTTTACACAAAAAAGTTTGAATTTAATTGGATAAAAGTAAAAATAATATAAAAGCCATATTTTGTTTGAACTATTAAACTATTTTGAACTATTAATTAAAAATCATAAATTATCGATAGAATAAATATCTAATAATTTATCGATTGATATAAAGGATCGATATATTCGAAAAAATATATAAATCATTGTAAATATGTAATACATGTAGGTGTTTATTATTTGTTAATATAAATATAGAGTTAAAATAAAAAATTATCAATAATTTCGATTAAATAAATATCTATAATAAATATCTAATAAATTATCGATCTTATAAAAGATCGATATATTCGAAAAAAATGTATTAAATCATTGTAAATATGTAATACTTGTAGTTATTTATTATTTAATAATATAATAATCGAGTTAAAATAATAAACTATCGATATTTTCGATTAAGTAAATATCTATTGCTTTATTCGAATTCTTTTCCCTTTATTTTCCGTGTACAGAAGCTCTCAGCGAGCATGCTGTGGGAATACCGAATACCGAAATCCCCGGACGGGGTAGAGGGTCTCTCAGGGAAAATGTCGTAACGAATGGTCTCGACGTAGGAATGGAATGGCCCAAACGAATTGTGCGCCGCCGATAAATGAACAAAAGAATTCGCAACGCCCACAAAATGAGGCGGAACATTTAGAATGCGGGGCGTCGTCGTCGTTGTCGATTTACATAGGCATAGCTAAAGTGCAAAAAGGATACGAGTCACAGGCAATAGCCAGGATAAGGTGGATAAGGACTGCAAAAAGGCGATAAGGTACATATAAGTGTGTGAGATTTGGTTCATAGAAAAATAAGGGAGAAAAAGGGTATTCCCAGGGAAGAAAATTAAGAAAGAGATTAATAAATACAAAAGAGATTGTCAGGAATTAAGGAAATATGGTTTATAAAAAAGTACAAAGTATATAGGAAAATGTAGCACAAAAAACTAAGACGAACTAAGGATTTTCCCACTATAAAGTATATAAAAATATACTTGTGATAATATCCATCAAATATTTAATATATATTAAAATCAAATATATAATATATAATGTAAAAAAGAATATAATATCATTAATATAATAACTTAACTCCCTTTATAAATAAACTCAAAGCAGAGCAGAAAACACAGAAATTACAATTAAGAAGGATGAAATCCAAGCTAAGGAGATTAAGGGATTCCCCGTTCCCAAGTCGACACCCTTACAGTATTCCCCCTTGGGGCATTACTTCCCCCTGGATTTTCCCTCCCCCTCTGCCAGATGGGTCCATCATTTTGGCCATATCTGTCAACAGGACGAGAAAAATAAAGACATTTGCAGCCACCCCCAAGACCGCACGAATAACAAACTCAAAGCCTTGCAACACAGCAACATGCAATGTGCAACACTGCAACCGGATGGAGCAACTGTACGATAAGGAGGTGGGGGATTACCGCTAGGGGGGAGGGGGTGGTGTGTGTGTGTAGGGGACAACAGCAAAACACATCAACATTTATTGCACTTACTCACTTTAGTTTTGAGTTGTCGCCGCCGCCGCTGCCGCTGCTGTTATTCACTTGCTGCAGCAGCTAAATGGAATTATTTATGCAAATTTTATGCAATGCAATGCAATGCAAATGCAACTGCAACTGCGAGCAGCAGCTCTCAAGCCGAAGAAGAAGGCAGCGAAAAAATGCATTTTATATTGATAACAAGCATAAATCGGTGTGTGCAAGTATGCAAGTATCTACGGTGAAGCAGTAAGTATCTACGGTAAAAAATGCCTAATTAAGGCATTTTAAGTTAAATTATATTATAGTATATATTATAAATTACATATTTAACAAGGAAATATTAATTATAAATATTTCCAGGAGTTAACTTTCAAGTAAGGCAAGCATTTAACTTAGAATGTCATATTTAGAATTTCTCAACTAAAAAAATTTAAAATATTAATTTTATCGATACATTGTCGATTGAAATTACTTGAAAAAAATATAACAGCCATAGGTAGTTTGAACTCTAAAGACCTTAAGGTCAAACCTAAGTAGAAATCCCACAATGTTTTGATTTAAAACCATAAAGTGTCGATATTTTCGATTAAATAAATATCTAATGATTTATAGATGGTACAAAAGATTATTAAATCATTGCAGAATAATATTGTTGGGTGTTTATTACAGGAACCGTAATCATTATAAGTTTTAAAATAAAGATTACATTATAATGATTAAATTTTGGACTTTTACTTTTTAAATTATCGATAATGAACTTTATTATAATGCCACAGATGTTTCGATAAATTGTCGATTGAAAATTGTAGAAATTCATATTTAGCTTTAACTTTATAGTGCCTAAGATTAAAGCTTACTGAAATTATCACAATATTATGATTAAGAAACTCAATTGATCGATATTTGCGATAAATTAAATATCTTAAAATTTATCGGAGGTAAAAAAGATCGAAATGATCAGAAAATGTTTGTTAAATATACTTTTTTATGTTTATTTTCTTTTCTGCAATTACTTGACTTTACCAAGCCTTCACTGTACTCGCATTTGCATCTCATTGAGTATCTGTGTGTGTGTGCCTAATGCACTTTGAGAAGTTGCTTATTTATTTGGGATTTGTTTTTATTTTTTTGAATTATTTTCTGCTGCTTACTTTGTTGTTGCAATTTGAAACGAATCGAAATGGTTGGACTTGCATCGGCGAAGGGGGCGTCGGCATCGGCGTCTCGGCACGGTCGGCATTTTGTCAAAGGTAATTCATAGTTGCTTTTGTGTTGCAGCGACATTGACAGGTTGCCGTTGCCGTTGCTGTTCTTGAGCCGCGCATGCGCAGAGAATTTTCAACAACAACAAAATATAAATAAATAGCAGCAGCAGCATAAGAAATCCCCCCTTAACACCCACGGACATGTCTCGGCATAATTAAACAAATCTGCGACAAAAACAAACAGACAGAGAGACATGAGCAAGCCATTAACCCATTACTGACCCCAAAACCGGTCACCTATCAACACACACAACACACACGGCTCACCTTGTTAATTAATGCGAAAGGCAACAAATTGAAAACGCACTAAAAACAAAAAAACAAACTGTCAAAGTTAGAGCCGCTGAAAATCCGAACTTTACTCAATTGATTTCAGGGCCAACAAGTGTGTGTGTTTGAAGTCGCAGCCAACTTGGTGAACTTTGGGTAATTACCCATGGCATATCCATGGAGAGTCAGTGTCTGTGCAAATCTCTGATCATTTTCTGCTACTTTAGAGAGCTGTCAGAGAGGCCAAAGAACTTCCCAGCCATCAATCTCAATTAGAGCAACGATTTGTGGCAATCACTTTGTGTTTATTTTGCCAGAGAATGCGGTTACCAGACACGCAACATGCTTTGGGCTTGCAAGAGAGGCTTAACATATTTTTAATAATATTTGGACTGCATTTTTTAAATATTTATGATATATAATCTAATAAAAATGTGGCAAATATTTTATTTAAATCTTAAACAAACTCTAATATTATTGGAAAAGCCTCCCAAACTAGTATTTTTTTTTTTACAAAAAGTAAGTGTAAAAAATGCAAAGGCGTTAAACGATCATTTCCGGCAATTGAAGCGTCAAAGAACGGGGCCTACCCCCCAACTATATCCAACTATAAGCCGAGTATATATGCAAGTACATAGCTATAGGTATGTATAATCCATATAAACTACAAATTACAAAAGGGGAAAGCCAAATAAATCTTGGGGTTGGAAATGGGGGAGGTTAAGGGCTGTAAGAGTGAAAACCAATAAACTGCATGGCCTGTTCAATTGGAAAATATTTATGTTTGGCAATTTTCCCTTTGGCCCCCTTTTGGGTTTGCGCTTGAGCGGATCTTCCTACCCCGTTCCTACCCGTGGTTCACCTTTCAACAGAGATTGTGCGGTGTCTTCTATTTAATTTTATTTTTATTTATTTATATTGTTGTTGCTTTTCTGTTTTTGCTTTTTTTTGGCATACCAGGAATGCACCCGGCCAGGAATCCAAAAGGGAGAGAGAGCAGTGAACGATGTCCGCATCGTTTAGGAGGAAAGGGAACCGAGAACGAAGATGGAATGCTCTTTGAAGTAAGGAAAATGCTGGGCCCAGCCTCTGCCTGCACACGTATTTGAATTTTGTGACTTAATCTAGATCTTTTTTAGGTTTAAATATTTATATTTTGAGACATAGCTAATTTTAATGAAATATTACAAAAAATATTAGCTTTTTTTCTCATATCTAGCCCATTTCTTCTATATCTTAATCACAAAAAAGCTATTTTGATCCAGAATGCCATAAAACGCACGTGCTAAGAACGTGTAATGTTGTGCATTTTCTGCTATGAAAAAATGTCAACATTTCAATCCAAACAAATGCAAAGAAAGTAATTTAATATATTTATTTACAGACCTGAGAAGGCATTCCTTGCCTTTGAGGGCCAGACTTTGTGACTCTTTTTAATCCAAATAAATAAAATATAAACTCCTGATAGAAGCCAGAAAATGTGAAAACACAAAGCCAAATAAATAAAATATAAACTCCTGATAGCAAAGTTAGAGTAGCAAAGCCAGAAAATGTGAAGAAAAAAAAAAATCAGAGAAAGAAAATCATTAAAAATAAGAAAAGAAAAGAAGAAAAGGGAAAATTCTGTGCCGTCGTCGTCGGTGCTGAAAGGTAATAAATAAGCGCAAGATGCGGACACGTGTGCCGTTAATCCAACAGAAACAGAAGCTATATCTGCTGCAGCTCTGGGGAGAAGCTGTCGGAGAAGCCCCCGACTCTGGCAATCCGGCAATCCGGCAATCCCCGGCAGCAGCCACGCATGGTGCATCGTTCTAATTAACGTCACAAGAGCGGAGAATCGGGGAAAAGATGAAAGTGTGGCAAGGGGGGAGATGCTGCTTACAGCTGCAAATGCATATATAAATTCGTACGAGTATATATAGATTTATATGTATAAGCGGCAGGCAGGCAGGCAGGCAGCCCCATGAATTGCCATTCACATTTATATAGGGGTTAGGTCGGTCTCTCGCCCCGACGACTTTGACATCGACTTGCATTGCCATCCCCTCGGCCAAGCTGCCTTCTTCCAATTAGGGAAACGCAGCATTCTGGAGAGGAATGGAGCACACACTCCGGAACTCGGAACTCTTGAATGGAATTCAGCGGAGAAATCAAGAAGGAAACTGCAGCTGTGTGGAACCTAAAACAAAGCTCATGTAAATGCAATTAAAAGGCATGAGCTTCGGGGTTTCTGAAATAAAACGTATTAATATTTAATAAAATTTAAGTTAACAGAAAAAGATACCTACAAGATGTATTGACTTGGTCCAAAGCTTATAGCTCATAGATCTCCGAGGAAGATGGTACTGTGTGCTAGTAACCTTGACCCAATAGCTGTGCTTTGGTGCCTGGTATGCGCTGAAAGCGTGCTAATTGCTTAGATTTTTCAACACGATCCCATACCAGCCACAGCTCATGATGGAGTCAAGTGTAAACACAATAAAAATACAAAAACAAAAAAAAAGCACAACACACAAAGATGTAGATACAAAGATACAGCCCAAAGGCAGCAAATAAAGTTTGTTTGTTTGCAAATGAAGAAGATCTTCTTCGGACTCGGACTGGGACTCGGACTCCAAGTATCCCTGGATCTGCTGCGTACATCTGGCCATAACATACGAGTATATGAACTCGTAAACCCATTTCCATTCCCCAGACAGACAGACAGACACACAGCAGGTAAACATTACGGACTGCGGCGGATCTCAAATCAAAATCGAACTGGAATCGTATGTAAACAGCAGATAAGATAAAAAGGAATATATATAACTCTTTGGAATGGAGCTCTAAATGGGATCTAATGCCATATGGCGGTTCAGTTCGGTTGGGTACTGTTTGCATTGTGACTATAGAGGATGACACAATGCCCCAAGCGGGGCCGGATGTTAGATAGGTCACAAAAATAAATATATTACACATTTTTCCTTAGTAATTATTACTAGCTCCTCACAATACCTTCTCTCGTTTCCTTTATATTCCCTAATAAACCTCAACAACTATTTAAAAATCATTCTAAAATATCTTAATCTCGACTGCTGCTTCCCACCCTTCTCTCACATCGTTAAAACCAAATTCCATTCATGAAAAAAGCAACCCATTGATAAGGCAAAGAAGCTCTCAGTTTAAGTTAAATTTTTTCTCGAAAGAAAGTTGGCCAAATGCAAATCGCTGGCTCCATAAAATATCCATAAATAGTTTGAAATTAAATGATTTCGGTCAATCAAGGTACGAGAGCAGCGTTTTAACTTGCTTTTCCGATCGTTAAAACTTGGGACGAGAGGCGCACGCTTCGGTTTTATGATTCCAGGCCCAATCACACTCCAGACACACACACACACAACACACCAAAATTATCCCCTGCAGCTAGGCCAGACTGTAACCAGAGACGACGGGCAGAGGCCCCACACACGCAGATCATCAGGAGAAACCCAAACCCAGAGCCAAACCCTAAACTCCAAACCCATCAAGCGGCTACTAAATTTGGTTACAAATTATGCACAAGACAATAGGGATCCCAGAGAGATCTGAGGCCGAGGATCTCCACATAATGATTCAATCGGCAGCCGATCGTTTGATCTAGGCACCTTGATGGATGGATCAACGAGGGATCACTTAGCCGGAAAGGAGTGCCAAGTCATGGCCCAGGAATGATCCTACAGAAACTACAGAAACAAGAAAAAGGTCCCTTTAAAGAAATTGATTTCCTCATTCAAGTGGAGGACAAAGAAGCCATCATCATCCACACTTGACACAGTCGCTGCGAGATTGCAAAATCTCCGAGAATAGACCGAGTCAAGTCTCAAGTGCGAAGAGTCTCGGGTTTTGGGTCTCGCCTTTGAGGTATGAGGTAACCCCCAACTTCGAGACATTGACATAATGATTCTTGGCCTGAAGTCAAAGCGAAGCTCTGACTGCCATTTGAGCCACTTAATGAGCCAACGAAATACACACGGAAAATCTCTGGCTCTCGCCCACCCAACGCGGCGACTAAAGGCCAAAAAAAAAGAATTCTTAATTGCCTTTGGGCAATTCATATTTTCTGGCCAACAAAATACACACAGCACCTCATGATGTAAGCTGGCCAATTTGTCTTCACCTTTACGTACATCAGGTTGGTCCGGTTCGCGGGAGATTTAATACTTAAGACCCCCAAAGCCTGGTTTTTTAAGGTTTTCTTTCAGCGCATGCGCAACCATTTGGCATTCGGACATTCGATCGCTCCGATCTTTATGCCAAAAAAATATAAGTATATCCACACCGATTTTTTGACAACAAAAATCACAGAGAGTGACTTGATCCCTTGATGACTAAATGCCATTAAATGTAATGAAATTTAAGTACGCAACGCTGGCTACCCCTGACCCAGTAAATACGAGTGTATATGGTATATAAGCATCATAAATACATTTTTGATTAGGCCCATCACCGCCCGCATCCCGCGTTGATTGTTGTTAATAGGCGACAATCGTTGGAGGCATTTAATCGGCTTCCACGTTCCCTGCCTGGCAACCCCTAACTTCTTTATAATGGGCCTGCCAGGCAGAGTGTTAATTCGATAATAATGCCTCAGCGAAATAAAAAACAATCATTATAATAACGATGATTTCACGCCTGCTTTGCCAAGATTGCAAAAAAAAATAAATAAACAAAATTCTTTCGAGCTGTGAGGGATTTCCAGAGATTATCTATAAGAAGGTACAAAGCAAGAGGTAATGATCTTACACAAGATCAAGCCATTATGCTGGCTTAGAAGCTAGAGAAGGCTTAAGAAAAGGGTTAGCAAAAATATTAGGGATTTTCCCACTTGAATCACTGTCTAAATTCTTTTGAGACCTTTTAGGCAGCTTCTCTTAGAAGATTTAGGAATAGGTTTACCTCTTGAATTTTAGAAACATACTAATTACAAGATCTATGAATTTTAAGACCCCCTTTAGGCAGCTGCCTTTAAGGCCAACAAACTGCGTAATATAATCTATAAATATACATAAATAAATAAGTGAAACTTCAGCATCTTATTGTCATCCATCCCAGCCAACTTGAATGGTTTCATTTCACCCACAACCCACATGCCAACGACATGGAGATGAAGTCGAAGTCAGAGATGGAATGACTATGATGGTGATGGGAGCCACATCATCCATCAACCGCTGGCGAGAGGGGTCTGAGCAATTAATAAACAAATAAAATGGCAACTACAATGCGGGTTCATGACCACAGCAGCAGCACCATCAGCAGCATCGCAGATCTCTGAGATATCTTTGAGAGATGAGCGAACAGCAAATTGCGTGCGCGAACAACTATATTTACGAGCGCCACCGCCACAGCCTGGCGATACAGATGCAGATACGGATGGATCTACAAGATACAAGCACCAACTAAGTTGCGACTCTGCCGAGTGACTCTCTGTGCAATTAATTGAATGAGCAACGGCGGCGACAAAGAGACAAAAGATCGCCTCCGGCGGGCCACGAATATAAAGCCAAGTGTGTGAATTAAAAAGCGAGTGAAAGAGAGTGGATCAGAGAGATTTTTCAATTGGGAATTTAGAAATTATAAAAAAAAAATACCTAAGATTTCTAGTACTCTCTGTAATTGAAATTTCAAGATCTGTAGAGATCATTAATTACTTTCGGATTTTCTAATTGGAATATGTATTAGAAAAACCATACATAAAATGAGATCTTACACTCATAATAATTTGAAGATAGGGCGAAAATAATTTTGGGTTTAGGTAATCAAAGTATTTCAAAAAGAGTTTACTTCAACCTTTACCAGATTAGAATCTTTAAGTCCCATGATGATCCTGGGACAAAACCTTAAGCTGAAATAAGTCCTTCTTTCGAAATGGTTTTTAAAGTCACCCTCTGCAGCCGTGATCTGTCAACCCAGCTATCTCTGTTTGATCAACTGTCAACTGATCGATGATCCATTCCCCCAACCAAATACCATCAAATACCATATTCCTCCTCCAATCTATCCCCATTTGTATGCCAGGCTGGCCCTTTGGCGATCACTTGACACACTCTACCCCTGTCGAAATAATTATAAATGAACTGTCCAAAAAATGTGTGATTGGTTTCGAGAAGGTGGAGGAAGTCGAGGTGCTCATAAATATTGAAATATTCGTATAAAGACGGGGGAAATGGGTAATATGACAAACGACGACTTTCCGGCCATATCTCTGCGAATGAATGAATGAATGAAACCCGAATTTTGGTCGTTAGTCGTTGAATGCCAATTGAGGCGACGATACAATCGTGACGATACTCGTGATAACGATAAAGAAATCGAAACTGAGAGCCAAAAATTCAAAACTGAGTCACACGACGATTTCTTTGGCGGAATCGGAAACAGAATCACACATTCCCTGACCTACGACATAATCCCCCGAAAAATGCGAGCGGCGCGTCGCCACACAAAAATAAATATATCGCACTCTCGACTATATAGTAATTATATATAGTAGGTATATATATAGGGGGACTGAGGCATCGTCATCATCTTGATCTATGACGAAACCGCTCGTATTTTTATCACGGCCAAGAGATATGCGTTTGAGACCCGGCCGGGCGTTAACATATAGCCACATGATTCACGCAGAACACTTTCCCAGAACCAAAGTGATTAGTGCATCGCGAATGGGGTCTGTATTTTTTTTGTATCTTTTATTTTTCAGGGATAAATACTTCAGAGAAGATTGTCCTAAGAATGACTCACAAAAGAGAGGTGTTCCTTAAGAAGATCAGTACTTTTTTAGGCCTTGAAAACTTCTTAAATTTAGGACAAAAAAAAAATGTAATTCTTATAGATCTTTCAGAAGACTTGATGGTACAGTTTTTTTTCACTAAACTTTGAGTATATCTCCCCTCTGTTTTCCTACAAAAAAATACCATTTAAACTCTGGGGGGGGAATAACAATGACAGTTCCTGTGATTCTCAACGAAAGCCACAACTTTCCAGACTTCCCCTACATTTAACACTTCCCTTGACCCCGACCTCTGGCAAACTTACCGATCTGCTGTTGATATATCCCTGGTGTTCGTGTTCGTGATCGGGTTTCCTCTGTTCTTCTGTTGATTTTCCTCAGCTGGAAGGTAAGAAAAGAAGGGAAATTGAAAATGAAATATGCATATACTATATATGGTATATGAGACATGCTAGATGTGTGACATCATCGCAAGAAGCGTACGTAGAGAAACGGTAAATGGAGTTTTATTTGCTTTTTGTCATTGAGCGTTCCACGCACGCGGAAAGAGGAAAGAGCAACGAGCAACTAGAGAGGTGCTGGCCTGGTCTAAACAAATAAGTCAATAAATAAAGGCGTTAACTTGGCTCGAATGGCCTACGTAAATATGCGATGAAAACCGACTAAAGCCGAGCCACCGAGCCACCGAGGTGGGCTAAAGTCTCCCAATCCCAAAGCCCAAATCCAAGACCCAGACTCACAGGCCGGTGTAGGCTTGCTTTCGCAATCGCTCTCATATATATAGGGAGGCAACGGCAACAGCTACAGAAGTTGGCAATAAGCTAAAAGCTGACAAATGTTTGACAAGCGGAAATGGCAAGAGAGTAGACGCCAAAAATTCGCACGCAAGCCCGACACACACACAGAGAATAAAATGGCTGAAAAAACAACAAAGGAAATGGCATCATAGAATTGGGTCTTGGTATTCCCCATTCTCCTTCTAAAATAAACACTTTAATTACACAAATGTATAAAATAGATGCCGAAATATATTTCTGCAACTGAAGGCCTAATCAGAATGGAAATGAGAAGCGGGTTTCTGCTGTAAATTAAATACAAGAATTAATTAGTTGAAAAAAACAAATTAATCTCCCAAATACCTTCCAGCTTCTGCTGTTTTTTTTTTATTATTTAAAAATCTTTTTCTCATTCAAATTAATCTTCTTGAAAGGCAAATGTGTCAAAGACCGGATTGATGACAGATTTCTGGTAATATCTTAATGTGCGACACCCTGCTTGACACCTACTGTTTGGTTCGAGATCCGACCTCTGCTGGGTCCCCTGGCAGGTAAGAATTGGGCAAGGTCAATGCCACATTTTTGTGCAGGGCCGTCGCAGTGACCTTTTACGGGGTAGGTGGGGAACTCCTGCTGCTGCGGCTACTGCTGTCGAGTGCGTGACGAATGCCCCGCGCATGCGGTCATCAAGGTCAGCCCAACTAGTGCCTTTGTGCCGCCACCCCATTCACTCCAGTCCCGATCCCCACCTAGAGGTTATACACTCATTAGAACAGCTGACGTCGTGACTCAATCTCCTGGCAGAATGGGAAAAATAATAAAATAAAAACACACAACATTTCGAGAGGCGCCTGCCGCAGTGGGAGGCCCTCCGTCAAAGGCAATGACTCATAGGAAAAATGAGAAAATATTGACAGAGAAGTTTTGCAATTTTGGAAAAAGAAAAGATATCATAAAACCCATAATTCCTAAGAAAAGGATCCTAAAGAATTGTACAAATAATGGAACCTAGTTAAGATTTAGAAGATTTTAATTAACGTACTATTATCAGACTTTTCTTAGTTTTTATTAAAGAAAATATAATATGTTTAACTCTAAAAGCCAAGGACTATACTTGATTCAAAGGAAATGAATATTTCCAGCTATAAATAACTCTTTACTTAATAACACTTTAGTTCCCCTGAACTAGCCTTATCTATAGGTTAAGTGTAAGCTTTTAGCTGGCATATATATAGCCTTATCTCTATGCTATAAGCTATAGTTTACAAGTATAGCCATATGGCGCCCTGAGTTGGCTTATCTTTCACTGATATATACGACCCATAAAGGAATATCGCTCTTTGTTCGCCGATCGATGGATGGATGCCGTTGTAAGGTCCTCACTCTCTCTATCTCGTTCTTCCTCTATAATCATAAATTGGTCGGTCTACCCCTAAGTGGTTAAAACTGGATCTGTCAGTATGACATATTTTATGGATATATCGTATACACTCTGCATATACTATATAGGACGATGGCGTCGTTTGTCATTTGTCGGTCTGTAAGTGGGGAACTTCAGATAAACTCAATAAGCTTGGTGGAGCTGTCACAGTTTGTTGTTCGCTTGGCATTAATATTTACATATGCATATCGGGGGATATGGGGGGATATGGGGGAATATCGGGGGTTATTAAGGGGTGGTGTTATCTGGGTTCTCGTTGCATGTGGACTTGTAATTGAAAAACAAAAAGAAAAACTTACAAAACTTATAGAAACAAGTAAGAAAGTAATAGTAGAGATTTGCTCGACTGGGAGATACTTTGGTCCTTGAATTTCTCTCCTTAGATTTTATTCTTAAAAGTCACCTATTATAATAAATCTAGCTTTTCTTTCTCCGAAATCTGGGTGTTTATACGGACCAAGGGACAAACGGACAAACGGACAGACGGACAAACTGACAAACGGACAGACGGACAAACGGACAGACGGACAAACGGACAGACGGACAAACGGACAGACGGACAAACGGACAGACGTACACAGGGACAAAGCAACAAACGGACAAAGCAACAAACGGACAGAGGGGCAAACGGACATGGCTAAATTATTTTCCCAATTTAACTGAATCAAGAATATATTATAGTATACTTTGTGGGGTCGGAGATAACTCCTTTTGCCTTTTGCCTTGTGCCTTTTATGTCCACCCTAAAATTAATAAAAACCCTTTCCACCATATGGGTTAAAGGGTATTTAAAAAAAAAAAAACAATAAATATTAGTTCACACACACACACACACAGCCATTACTCTTGGCACATTCCAGCACAGATATAGCGAGTGCCATCGGATAAAACGATAAGTTCCAATAACAGAGACAGCCAGCATAATAATATAAATAATAATAATAATCATTATTCTCAGCTGTCTGCTGCTGTTGTTGTTTTCTCTCTCTCTCTTTCGTCAGACAATTGCGATTTAGCTATTTCGGCATTTGATTTCTTTTGTTTATTTTTTTTCGCCATTGTGCCAATGATTTGATTTTGATTTTGGGAATTTTCAGTGTTTTCGGCAGAGCGACACGCAAATCGATGGTTGCCACCCTAAAAGCCGGAGAAAACAGTCAGCAGCAGCAGCAACGGCAGCGGCAATAAAAGGAGAAAAACTACACAAAAAAACACTCTGAAATTTACGTTAAATTCTGCGCTTACTTTTTCTGCACGCGACCCGAAAAGCAGCGAATTTTCGGGCCAGACAAGGAAGCACGTTCGTTATTACCAATAACGGTACCAATATCCAAGGCGGTAACCGTGTTTTGCAACCGTGTTTTGCACTACACACACAGCACAACAGAAAAAAAATGCAAATAACATAAATAAAAGGAGAACACCTTCACAGAAATGCAGAAGTCGGAAAAGGAAGGAAGTTTGCAGTTTGGAGTTGGACACCGCGACGACTCCGCGACGACTCCGCGACACCGAAACCGCAACTCCGCCACTTTACGGGGCGACCATATGACTGGAGACAAACTGTAACTTTAACGGGACTGCACAGGGTTGCTCTAGCACCCACTCCCACTCCTCCAGCACCGACAGCTTCCGCGCAAGTCCTTGCCCAACTATTTCGCAGAGAGAGAGTGAGAGTAAGAGAGCGGAGGAGGAAGCGCGAGAGGTAGAAGGACCACCCAAAAGAAGAAGAAGACGAAGGCAGCAAGGAAGCAGAAAGCACAACGCACTGCAAAATAGTTGGCACAGTGGGAGGCAAAAGCCAAGCACAAAGAGATTTAATTAATCAATTTATAATTAAAAATAAACTTATTTTTCAAATTTCGAATTAATATAAATCTTTTAAATTCGTGTAAAAAAAGGGTATTAAAAAAGCGGCAAGTCCTTAGGAACACAGTTTTTGTTGTATATTTTATCTTTAAATGCAAGGGCAATAAAATCATAATTAATTGCCTCACAGTGGGGTGTTTATTGTCTGACAAAAGGATCCGGGGACAACCACTGTGCGTTGCCGACTGGAAATTATTGTAATCCATAAACGCTATCAGTGGAAGTGTGCGTGTGGAAAGAGAGGCGCATGCGTTGGCCACCGCTATATGCCATGGGAAAATAATGATGGAATGAAGGGAAGCCCAGCCCAACTAGCTCTCAATAACTGAAAAACTCTGTTGTTGTGCAGTAAGTGTGTGCTTATCAGTAGTGTGTGTTGGCTCTTATCAGTTCGAAAATTGATGGACGGCCTGTGAAAATTATAAACTTGCTGCGGCCAGACAATGGAATGGTAGTCTCCCCTCCCACACTCTCTGTCTCTCTTTCCGCCTGCTCATCTTATTTTCTCTCCTTTGCTCCTTGAACGGTTTGTTGTTGTTGTTGCGGGCGTCCAACAGGCGTAAACAGCTGTAAATTGTTTGTTGACACACACACACACACGCAAGCGTACACTGCAAGAAGTGACCGCATCCGCCTTATTGCTTTAAATTAGCAAATAAACAAAGAAGGGATTGCTTTGGGGGCGACTTATTCAAAATTAATGGCATGCAGAGCAGATTTTAATGCCAGAGCGTTTCCCGGAACCCGAAGAAAGTCATCCGTAAGCATAAACAAAGCCAAGGGAATGACCAATTCTTGTGTTGACAAGACCAAAGAAACGTGGTTCTAAGAAATCACTCAGCACACTCTTGTGAACTTATTTCATGCCCCAAAAAAAAAAAAGTGCACACGGAGAAGCCGAAATCAACAAGTGCGTGGAGCCCCGATAGCGGGATGATGACAACTCTGGCTGACCCACTCGATAGGGCATGTTCTATTCGCCTTTGTTCTTCTCTTTTGGGCTGAGCTTTATCGCCACAAAACATAAAAACTAAATCACAATCGCAGCAAACATGTGTAACGCTCCCATTTGTTTTTATTCCGCTGATAAACACACAACGGCCAGCGACGGGTTAAATAAACCGTTGGTTGGAACTCGTCGCAAAAAATCAAAAAGGGAAATCAATTCTATATGTTTAAACAAATGTAATCTAATAAATTAAGAGTTAGACTAGGACAAAAAACACTATATATTTTGTAATTTAAACTAGCATAATAAATATTAAAATTTATTTTTCATTCAAAATATGAAGCAACTAACCTTTTTTTTGAAGACAGCCGCCAAAATACAGCAGATTTGCATGCAAATGGTTTCGTTTTATTATTATTATTATTGTTTATTCTCACAACAACAACAATAGTGGGAAAAAATTCGTAGGTATATTGAATCAAATCAAATCATATTTAAGCAGTTTTAAAATATTGATTCGTAATTTCGCACTTCACACACACCGCGCTTCGAAAATTCGTAATTCCCGGAATTCGCACACACAAAAAAAAAAACAAAACAAAAAAACCAAAACAAAACCGGCGGGCAAACGGTAAACGGCACAGCCCTCAGGTAAATCGGGTTTGGAAAGTGTCTAAAAATGTCATAATAACAACAGTTTCTTTCA
This sequence comes from Drosophila lacteicornis, assembly GCA_008044355.1. Lineage (NCBI taxonomy): Eukaryota > Metazoa > Arthropoda > Insecta > Diptera > Drosophilidae > Drosophila > Drosophila lacteicornis. Next base: position 116,895 of record VNKF01000218.1, read on the forward strand.
GCAGAAGTGTGTTTATGTGATTTATTTCGATTCCCGGTTCAATTATCGCATGTATTTTTGAGACAGTTTTTCGAAGCGACGACGACGACTCAAGGCGGCATTACCGGAACACACGAGCAACAATTTCAAAATGACTTCGCGGTTGCGCTTCAGCGTTGATAAGCCAACTGCTTCAGGGTTGCCAACTTGGCTATTTTCTGGCCAGATCTGGCATTATGGCGTGATCTACAAAGGGAAACGACTTAATTTAGCAGGGGCTCTTTATTGTGGAAAATAAGAGAAACAAAAAATGCAGGCAAGCTATTTTGTTAGTTTTTTAGGTTCCCTTAACGCCTGAAAGAGCTGAGGCTTTAGCAGTGAAGCAAAGAAAAGTTAGGAATTTAGGAGGAGCAATCACAGAGCAAATAGTCAAGATCAAGAAACCAGTAAACACTGGTCTAGCGTTTTTAAAGCTACCATCGTTTTTTTTAATGCTACTTTTAGCTTTTTTAGGACAATAGCTTAGCTTTTTTATGGCCGAAGAATTGGCAACACTGCCCGACTAGTGTGACCGAATACAACGACTTCAAATATCTCATACAAATAATACTATATCTGGTGGCGCCAAACTCAAACTTAACCAACTATCGATGACGATATTTCGCACCGATAATACGATAACTGGCGCTCAGGAAACTTTTAAAAATAAAAGGGCATAGTTTTGTTATTTATTTTATGTTATTACGGAATATAAATACTAACATTTTAACGATGATTTTAAATAAATTAACTAACAGATTTGAATCTTACAAAGAGCTTCTTGGTGAGTAAATTCATGCTGGGGGTAGCGAGGATGCAACTTTTCTCCTTTGATCTGGTAAATAAATCTGTGGGTCAACAGATCATAGATGATTCACAAATCGTCTTGGTAAGTAACTGGGCACGGACTTACCCTTACAGGGTCTGCAGTTACCGAAAGGGGAAGCTGCATCGTGGAGTGGCTGCTTATTTGGATACCCGATCTTGGCCTATAACGTAAGTGCGAAGCCAAAATAGAGCTGCACTTGTGATTATCAGTGACATAACGATAAAAAAGCGGTAAATATGAATTTGCACGATTTCCATGATGCCGCTGTTCGTTCAGGAAAAAACGATATTTGTTTTCTAGTATTTGTTAGACAAAGGAAGCGCAGACTACTCAGATCAGAGTGACCAAGTTCGCAAATAAAGCTTTAATTGGTTATGGTGTTTTGACACGACCTGACTTTAAATTCAATTTAATACCTAATTAGTTTAAAACTCCATAATTTCACCAATGAACAACAAAAACACAAAGAAAAAACATAAACTCAAACCGAGGTATTTAGATTGACCATATCCACATCCACGTCGTGCCACATCCGCTCCGAAGTGGTATCGAGCTCTGATGGCTCCTCATTATCTCGTCCCGACTGCGATCTGGCTACCGGGGAGGTTGATGGCGATGGCGGTGGCGGTGGCGAGGATGTGGAATCAATGCAATCGGTGTTTATCCAATCCGAATTTGCAGTGTCTCCGCTGGACATCTGATTCTCCATGGAGGTGGATCGCTTGATATCAGCTCCGCCACCGTCACCGTCACCGCCGCCAACTAAGGCGATCAATTCGATGGTCGTGCCGGAGCCGGAGCCCTTCAAGCTATTAATCCCTACCAGCGCGCCCTGGCTTTTCGGATTCATTCTGAATAAATATTTATGAAAAACTAAAACTAAAACTAATCAAGAAAGTAAAAAACTCACCCCAGTGCCTTGTAGTAGTATTCCAGGGCCTTGATGGGCTGCTTCTCCGACTGCTGCATATTGCCCATTTGAACGAAGAGATCCTCGTGCGGAAAGCAGGTGGTGTGCTGCTCCAGCAGCTTCAGACACGCCTTGGTATCGCCCTCCAGCTCATAGATGTCGGCCATCAGTGCCACCGCCGGCATGTAGTTTGCATCGATCTGCATCGCCTTCTGGGCGAACTTCCTCGCCGTCTTCTTCACCTCAACGCTTGCCGACGAGAACAAGGTGCGCCCGAACATCGTATAGCTCCGGGCCGAGGATTGGAAGCTGCGCAGGGTCCACGAGCACATGGCCTGCGCCTCCGTGAATCGCTTCTGGACCAGGTAGCAGTTGAACAAGCCCTTGAAGACCTCAAAGCGATATGGTATGATGGTCTGAGCATCGCGATACGCCCCCACAGCCTCCGAGTATCGCTCCATCTCCGTGTAGAGCCGGGCACGTAGCAGGAGAGCCTCCGGGTGGCGCGGCTCCAGCTCCAGGCATCGCGCCACAAAACCCAATCCCCGCTCAAGCTTACGCGTAACGAACATGCGGTGGGCGTGGATGAATAAATGATCGGCGGTCACCGGGTGCTCGGACTCTATCCGAGCGTACAGGCTATCCCGCTCCGCCGCACTATGGTCGCCCATCTCGAGGACAACGCCCAGCACACCCATGGCCTCCAAGTTGTGGGGGCTGGAGTGCAGTGCCGCCGCGAGGAACTGCTCCGCCTGGAAGAAGTGGCCGTGATAGTAGTAGCACTTACCAGTGGACACCATCAGATGTTCGTTGCGCCGGAGGCTGGAGCCAACGCTGAGCTGCTCGAAGGTTCGGGCCGCATCCAAGTGGTTGCAGTTCAGCATCTGGGCGAAGGCCTTCACATAGATGCTCAGCCAGTCGATGTCGTGGGGCAGGGTGGCGGCTAGAAGCGGGGGGATTATGGGGTTAGGGGATTAAGGGGTTAGCTAGGCTGACTTACCGTTCATCACCAGCGAATTGACCTCATTGCCATCGACGCCCATCTCCAGCATCTCGCGGATCACCGGCAGCGCCATCGGACACTCGCGTATGACCTCCTTGTAGGCGAACAGCGCTTCGGCCTTGTTTCTGCTGCTGGTGGTGCTCCCATGAAGCTGCAGCCGTGCCAGCATCAAGTTAATCCTCGGCGTCCTGGCCTTGACCGGCACCTGGAGCAGCACACCAATTGCCAGCCGCGTGTCGCCGATCTCGCGATAGCATTCCGCCAGCCGGCGTCGCATCTCCACGTCCCCGAACTCCGCATAGGCGCTCTCGATGGCCACCAGGCCACAGGTGCTCTTCCGGCGCACCATCATGCTGCGCAGGTGGATTAGCTCCTGTAGCGTGTGCTGGGCGGCGCGAAATTGCCGCTCCTTGAACTGGGCGCCGGCCAGATACAGCTGCACTTGGTACTCCACCTCCGGGGTGGCCAGGGTGCGATCGTTGTGCAGGAGAGTCATCAGCAGACCCGCCTATAACGGCAGCATCAGGGGGCTATATCGGGCATCTCAGGGATCACTACTTACCGCTGGAATCACGCACTCGTACATCTTGTGATCGTACAGCTTCTTCACATTCGCAAACAGAGCGTTCTCCATATTTTATTTATTACTTTTCTACCGGTACCGGCGCCAAAACGATCTTGAGAAATAGAACTTGGTTCTCTAACTGTTAAAGGACTGGTTCCGGCTCCGGCTTATTGGCTTACTGGTTCCCCACATTTTCTTGTTTATTTCCACCAAAGTCAAGGGCAAAATTAACTCTTAATTAATTATTTAGCATGTTTATTTGTGTCTCCTTCACAAAAAACAAATTAAAGAGCTAAACAAAAACCAACTGGCGCGCCGCCGTTCGGAAAAAAATAACTAGTCCCACAGCAGGCAGCTCTCGTCAGCTAAGCAAAAGTGGTGCTACTGTTATATCACTCAGCTATTGCTTTTGCTCATATACCAGTATATTTTGGTATATTTTCACACTCCCTTTGGTATATCTACGCACAAAATAAAAAGCAGTTATTGTTTTTTACACTCAAATATTTGTACAATATAGTTTGAATTTGGATAGTTACAAAGTACTAAAATTTAGGTGGTGTCAAGAAAAAGGTGGAGAGTCCATTGGTTGTGTACGTCCGGGTGTTAATAGTATGTCCTGTGGTTAAGTGTACGTCCGGTAGTGTTTTAGTATTGCAGGTAGGGAGCTTTGGAGATCGGCTTAATGCTTCTGACCACCATCAGAGGGTGATCCGGCACCTTCAGCGGTCGGCAGTAGCGGCTCGGGAGATTCAACGCCATCCTGAAGACAACAATTGGATGCGGCGGCTTCTCCAACCGGCGGCACTTCAGCTGGCCGCAAATGCAACTCGGGATACATAGCGTTGTCCCGAAGACAATGACAGGATCCTACGCAATCCCCAATGGGGGCTGCATCTTTAGTCCTTTTCGAAGGTCTGCGTTTGCGGCCCTTGTTGATCTTGTACTCCTTTTTTGCCATCCTGCGCTTGTTCTTCCTCCTCTTAGTGCCGGGCTATAGTTGGTAGGTGAAACCATTTTTATTTTAGTAATACCTATACGTAACACTCTACTCTCTAGTTACCTTGATCTTGTATAGGGCCTTTTGCTCTGGGGTGAGTGTCTGCCACTCCCTAGCTCCATACTTCACCATATCAGTTGGCGAAAGGAAGCCACAATGGCGCATCTTATACCCCCGGAGGAAGTTCAAATATCCGTTGTTGGTCCAGCGCGCAACTTTTTGGCACTTGTATCTGCGCTGCAACTTTATCTTACTTCCTCCTATACGATTATTTGTATTGTTAATATTTAGATTTCACAAAGCTTAAAAAGAAAACTGTCGTTCGGCGCTCAGCAACTGAGCCTCATAAACTGAGGGTCAGCAACTGAGGGTCAGCCACTGAGCAAACCGAAGCCAAGTGGAAGCACAAAGAGTATTTTTCTTACCGGGGGGATTGCGTCGGCCCTTAGCCTCCTTTTCCTTGCGTTCCATGGTCGTCGATGAAGTCATGGCGGCTCTTGTTTTGTTTATCTAAGCGGTATTCAAAATTTTAGCTTCACTTTTTAAAAAAAATTTCAATACCGTACCTTTGTTTTGGGTTTCACGAATATTTTTGTTCAATTGTAAGTTTTTTCACTAATAAAAATACGATGTAAAATTTCAAAACTTATTATATGTACTATTCTATACGAGAACTGTTTCGTGTGGTAGTTTGAAATGGAATGAACTCTGAGGCTGGGCCCCTCAACTACATTGACTTTTGGATCGAATGAAAAGTCCCGGCCTGCTTGATTGGGTTAAAAATTCGATATTTTTCAGCCTGCTTGATTGGGTTAAAAACTCTTTCTTTTTTTTTATTTTTATACCCTTGCAGAGTATTATAATTTTGACCAGAAGTTTGCAACGCAGTGAAGGAAGCATCTCCGACCCCATAAAGTATATACATACATATATTCTTGATCAGCATCACCAGCCGTATCGATCTAGCCATGTCCGTTTGTCCGTTGCTACGTAAACTAGTCTCTCAGTTTTTAAGCTATCTGAATGAAACTTTGCAAATAATCTTCTTTCTTTCGGTTTCATCTGAATGAAACTTTGCAATAATCTTCTTTCTATTGCAGCTAGTATATATGTCGGAACGGCCGGAATCGGATCACTATATCTTGTAGCTGTCATAGTACATATAGGGCTAAAATGTAATATATTCGCTATTTTGGAAGATATTGGGCTCAAATTAAATACATGATCTCTTAATTATATTATAGCTATACATTTTAAATTTCATGGAAATCGAACCGCTATATCTTATAGCTTCCATAGGAATAATCGGAAAATTATTGGATAAAAAGTATAACTTCTCTGTTTCTCAACGTATATTTATAAATTTTGAGTCATAGCTGTTTTCTACGGTTTTTGAATTACGATTTTAGTTTCATTAAGATCGGACAAATATATCATACAGCTACCATTGAAGCGATAGGTTGATTTATGCGAAAATGTAAAATGTGTAGGTAAATGTTATAAAAATGTAAAATGTTCGATATTTTTTAAATTTTACCAAAATGAATCGACTTTCAATGATGCAATTGCAGACTGCAAGGGAATACAACCTTCGGCTTACCGAAGTTAGCTTCCTTTCTATTTTAATTTTTGTTTTTTTTTTTGCTTCACTTTCATTGTTTTATGAATTCTACAATTATTTGTGAATCTACCTTCCACTCGCAAATCTGCAAGTTACGACATGTCTTAACTTGTTACAAAAAATATAAATTAAAGGCAACACTTAATATTTTTGATTTTATTTTATTATTACTTTGAGATTTACTTATTGCTAAGTAATGCCACAAAAAGTATCATAAGTATCTCCGGTCTACGTAGCAAATGTTAATTGGTACAAATTGTCCGTTCTTGAATTCACATTTTATTTATATAAATTTATTTATAGGCATATATCATATATTATTTATTCTTTAATAAACCTTTTGTTAACTGGAAGCTGTGTGTGTGTGTGTGGTGTGTTTTGTTTATGTACAACAAACACTTTTCCTCCTCCTCCTCCTCCTCCTTCTGTGGTGCGTGGAGCTCCTCCATCCGGTATTTAACTTGAGTGGCTGCGGCATACCACGTATCCTTTCCTTTAGCCTAATCTATGCAAAGTGAACCTAAAACATGAACAGTAACCCCCGCGAATCACATTCAATGGACACAGCTTAAGGCAGTAAGTAAATCATAAGGGTTTTCTACCCAACTGAGTTTCCAAAAAAACAGAAAATAATATTAATTACACAAAAACTGGAGAAGAATTCAACATATTCACGAGTAGATATCTTTTTGCTTTTGGAGGCCCTAACAACTACTGCTATATCGCTAAACTGCTTTTCCCTCACTTCATCTGGAGCTGGACTGGACGTATTCGATGTGGATTGGTTTACCGGAAAAATTTGAACTTAATTATTAACTGCTAATAAGTAATTTTGGAGCTTAAAAAAATGAAAATAAAACTTCTCCTTATCTAACTTATCCTCGCTGCCCTTTGTGCTGCTCTCACTCCCCCAGAGAGCCCACTCTAAGGACTATTCGTGGTGCTCGTGTTGCACACACACATGCTGAAGAACTTTGTCTTGACCTCCTCGATGGAATAGTCCTCCTCGATGGCCGGGTAGCTGGACTTCTGAAAGGAAACCATTTAAATTAAAAAACAAATCCCCCAAGAGAGCAGGGTGCCTGAACCTACGTTTTGAGTGATATTCTGGCCACGCAGAATCTGCCAGTTCTCCAGGGTGTGCGCATACTGCAAATACTTTTCGAAATTGTGCAGCGTCTCGTAGACATGGCACAGGCCCAGGTAATCGTACTCCAGCCCGGAATAGGAGTGACCAAACAGGCGCAGACCTATGGGGAGGTTAAATGAATGCATTTAGATTCAGTTTGCTATATAGCCTTGTTCCATTGCTCCGTTATTTCGAAAATGGACTGTCTACATTCTCCGGTAGAGCTGGCAATAAATCGATGTTTTGCACTATCGATTTTATCGATGTTTCCTAAGCCATACCATTTATGTTTATAAAAATTATATTATCTGTAGTTGAAGCCTTGAGTGGTGCCATTTTCTCACTTAAAACGATTCCGGCTTTAAGGGATTCATTTCCATTCATGATCTAACCAAATATTTCCCTTCCATAATTCGAGAGAGAATCGTCACGATCATTCCAAAGGCTTAAAATGGAGTCTAATCGGTTTAATCAAGACATCGATAGTGCGAAAAACAATCGATGGTTTTCAAAAAGGTTAAAAAAATCGATACTATCGATAATGCTCCGATGTTTTGCCAGCACTATTCTTCAAAGTTAACCGACCCGATCAAGGACTTATTATTATCTATGCTTGGAGCTGTGAAACCTTGAATATTAAAGAAAAATCGGGTGCAAATCAGAAATATTTCCCTGGCATTATGCAGTGGCGACAACAAAATGCTGCGCTGGATCTAGTTTTCATTCGTCTTTTTGCAAAAATATTCATAATTTTAAGAACAATAAGAAGTTAGGGATGGGAAGGAAGATTTAGGGAAGGAACTTGAGAAATATCTCCTAATAATCGATATGTTTCGGTATTTTTTTGTTTGGTATGTATAGAAGCCTACGGGGCGAATGGTGAACGGATGGACCACTTTTCCCCATGTTAAATAATGGATTATTCTCGAGAATGTAGCTGATTGTAGCAGTGGAACAAGGCTAATAATTTCAAAGGTACAACAACACTCACTTATATCGATGCTGCGCAAGTAGAGCTTCTCGGCCTCGTGGTACTTCTTCATCTGGTAGTTGTACAGCGACGCCAAGTGGCCTATCGAGAGGCCCACCTCGTAGTCAAAGGCTCCCAGCAGATCCGTCTTAATCTTGATCGCCTTCTGATGCATACGCTCGGCCTCCTCGAACCGATTCATCGTTTGGTATAACCGCCCCAGGTTGCCATAGTGCTTGGCCGTTTGCACATTCACCTCGCCAAAGGTCTCGAGGGAGAGTAAAAGAGCAAAGTTATGCAGCTCCTCGGACTGCAACAGCAGATCCTCCTCGTCCATGCCATCGGCCATTTTATCCAGCGCAATCTCCTCCAGCAGCAGGGCCTTCACACGCTTGGCCGAGGCCAACATCAGGTGGTTGCTCGGCACCAGATTCTTCATAATATTGACCGCTTTGTCCACATGATCCTGGGCACAGCTAAAGTCGCCGGTGCTATACTCGTGGACATAGTAGGCATAGGACAGATCCTCATGGGCAATGGCCACATGGAAGTTCATGTTGCCAAAGATGCCGCGACGCACGGCTAGGGCCTCCTTATAGACGTTGACCGACTGGAAGACCGAGTCCACGTTCAGCAAAAAGAAGCCATAGTCCAGCAGGGCGTCGCCGTACTTCTGGTGCGTGGGACCAAAGTGGGTGCTAAGGGGACGCGATGGAGTTAGCGCGAAAAAGAGAGAGAGGGAGAGGGAGGCAAGCTTACCGAGCACGGCGCAGCGCCTGGCAGATGAGCAGATTGGCCCGGGCAAAGTCCCGCTTAACCACACAGGCCTTGGCCGCCTGGCGCAAAACATCGATGGCAATGCTAAGTGAGATCGATCGCTGGATCAGTTTGGTTCAGAGGGAGAGGGAGACAGAGACTCACCGTGGCGGCGCCGACACCTTCAGCATGCGCATGGCCAGGCCGCTCCACTTGTGGCTAAAGTTGTACTCGTTGCGGGCAAAGTACATGACCGATATCTGGCTATAGGTCATGGCAATCAGCTGTTGCGGCACCTTGCTGTCCAGCAGATGATTCAAAGAGATCAGCTCGTCATAGGTGCGCTGGGCCAGCTTGAAGTTGCAGTGTGCCGACTCGGCATACAGTAGGCTGGAGAGAGGGAATGCTATTTTCTTATTTTTTAGAAAGATTTCACCCATAATTACCGCTGCAGGCAGTCGAGGCGCATGACCAGCCAATGCTTGTGGCGCGGCAGGTGCTTCAGTCTGGCATTGAGGCACGACAATACAGATATGCTCTCCTGCATCCAACCGGCTTCGGACAGGAAAGAGCCCAGGCGCAGGCCCAGATCAATGGTCTGCAGCTCCTCGGCGGGCAGCTCCTCTAAGGCGGTGTGGGGAACGATCACATTAAGTTCGGGGGTCTCCTCCTGGCTGTCCTCGCCATCATATATGTGCATCCGGCAGCAGTCCAGCTTGCCTCCGCTTCCGCTTCCGCTTTCCTCATTCTGGCTTAGCCACTTTTCCTCATCCGGCTGATCCTGATCGGACTGGACACTGTGGCGGGAGACAAAGGCTTCGGCCAGGCGGCTGGCCAGCAGCTTGTTGCTGGCCATTAAGGAGGCCACGATGCGCAGCAGCTTGCTGCGGGCCGGTGAGTAGCGAACGAGACGCAGGAATACATCCAAGCAGGACAGCTCCTCCAGCAAAGTGTCCTTTAGCGACTCGTGCTGGGACATCTGTAAGGAAGGGGGAAGGAGAAAACAAAAGAGATATAGGACAAGACATCTGGCTGAAGAAAAAGGTACAAATGTACATATAACTTATAAGGGAAAGGAAGCGCAGAGAAAGGCTCTAGGTAAAAGGTTTGATAAGTAGTGCTGGCAAAACATCGGAGCACTATCGATAGTATCGACATTTTGACCTTTTTGAAAACAATCGATTGTTTTTCGCACTATCGATGTTTTGATTAGACCGATTAAACTTAATTTGAAGTCTTTGAAATGATCACGACGATGATTTCTGGAATATTAGAAGGAGAAATTTGGTTAGATCATGAATGGGAACTAAACCCTTAAAGCCGGAATCGTTTTAAGTGAGAAAATGGCATCACTCAAGGCTTCAACTGTCGATATTGTAATTTTTATAAGCAGAAATTGTATGGCTTAGGAAACATCGTTAGTATCGATGATTCACCAGTAAAACATCGAAAAAATCGATAGTACAAAACATCGATTTATTGCCAGCTCTAAAAAGAGATATTAGGACAAGACCAATGAGAATACAGAAAGAACTAAAACCAAATCAGGGCTGGGCACCGAAATTCAAGATCGGAGCTTGGGCTTACTATTTTTATGCTCAATGGAAAACGGAGGAAAATGGAGGCAGAGAACAAACGAGAGCGGAGGGAGCACACGCACACATTCAATCAGCGAACAATGGAATTTGCTTAGCCATTATCAGCAAGTTCAATGGCTCTTCTCCGCTGCAGCAAGGTCCAGCCATGCATCCAAGCGAGAGCCACAGAACAGGACAATCAAGGGGGCGCCGATCCAGCTCTTGGATCTTGCTCCCTCGCCTCACCTTGCCTGGGTTGCTTGCTGGCTATTTTTAGACACCCCGCCTTTGTTTATAATAAATTTACACCGTAATTGCCCCGTTTATTATATGACAATCCAAAAGCCCACCGGCCATGTATGGTCATTGTATATACACATTGCTATAGGTATATGGCAGCGGAGAGCCAAGTTTCCCAACTTGGCAACCACCTGTGGGTCTGCCTTACATTTTCCCCGAAAGCCGAAGGAAAAATCCATCTGGAATGAAGGTGTATCGGGTTGGGTTATCGCATGCCTTCAGTGGAAGTTGGTGGCTTTGTAAACAGTAACAATAATTCGAAGAATTTATTATAAACAATAAAACAATGGCCTTGATAGCAAAACTATCCAGTTCAGTTCCTTAAAACTGTATAACATTTGAATATGAGGAATATTTAAGCTGATAAGTTAAGTAAGAGTTTATTGCAATTCACTTTTTAATGTATAATCAAATATAATGGAAATAAATCTGGTTTTTGTAAAGAAAATACAAAAGCAGCTTTACTAAAGAAAGGAAAAGGTACAAATGTACATATAACTTTCCTTTATAAGTAAGAAAGCGCATAGAAAGGCTCTAAGTAAATACTTTGAGAAGCGCAAAGAAAGGCTCTAAGTAAAAGGAATGAGAAGCGCGGAGAAAGGTTCCAGATAAATACTTTGAGAAGCGCATAGAAAGGCTCTAGGTAAAAAGTACGAGAAGAGCAGAGAAAAGCTCTAAGTAAAATGTATGAAAAGAGCAAAGAAAGGCTCTAAGCAAAAAGAATGAGAAGGGCAGAGATTAGAATAAAACAGTAACCATACAGATCAATGCTAGACATTTGGCAGGAAAACATTAGTTTGATAAAATCATTCTGCAGTCACTATCAGAATCTTTCTTAAAAGGTGTGAGGTGCTAATCTGTATTCACATTTAATCGGGCAATTTTTCGTTGAAGGACCATCCGTCTAGGGTTAATGAGCGAAGCGATCTGACGAGGCGGGGTGTAAACAACTTAAGCGGAAAAGTAAACACAAACAGACATGTTACTATACCCCCCGAAACCGCTGATAATGAGAATATAATATGTATGAGAAAATGGTAATTGCCAGTGGCGAAATATCTACATGTACGAGAAGGGGGAGGAGTTAGAGATAAGCGGTGGCGGCGGCGGCGGCGCAGGCCCCAACAAATGCTGTAATCGGCATGCTATGATCGGTGACGGAAAGGCGGCGTTACGCAGAAATGTGATATCAACATTGGGTTCTATAAACAAAAAGGCACTCGAATAATTTGCTAGAAATTGTTCAACGGTAAATGGAGGTGCCTGGTACCAAGAATTATATGGAATTCATATTATTTTTACCAAAATATTTAAGTTTTGCTATTAAAACTGGATGTTATTGATTTAAAATCGATTTGGCCATACAAAAACATCTCTTTTCCACATTTTTTGGCAGCGGGTTGCCACTCGACAGTTACAGGGTTGCCACATAGCGTGCTCGATCTATTTTAGGCCAAAGCCAATGAGAAGCTTAAGAGATTACGAAGTTTCGGGAGAAATCTCTGATCTTAAGGCCACACTTTGCTTCTTTGCGAAATTCCGGGTGCGAACAGAGATCGGCAAATTATTGTGCGTGTCTCTGCACGTATGCACATTTACACATGCTTATTAAAGGCCATGGGCACTCACCATTTCGTAGGCATCGATGAGTATGTTGCGCGGCAACTCCGGCAGACGACTGATCCTGTCCAGCGCCGGCACCTTGGTGTCCATGCTGCCGATCAGGGCCTCCAGCGACAGGTCGTACAAAGCACGCGGCGTGTTGTGGCCGCCACCGGCGGCAGAGGACATCAAAGCCAGGAGCTGCTGGCCCGCCATCTCTCGTCTCGTGTCTGTTTATCTCTCGCTCTGGCACGAGCACAGGCGCTGGCCGCTTCTTTGGATCGCTTGTCGCGCGGGGATTTTGGACGGGGACGGGGCGTGGCACTCTGCAACAAGTATTTACTTTTGTTGTGTATCAAAAAAAAAAAGGCCCAAAAAGTGTACAAATATTCGCACACGTGCCGCGTGAACAAAATAACAAAAAAATACAAGCGAAGACGAAGAAAATAACAAGTACCACTGCGATCGCAGCGGCAGCGCAACACAACTTGTCGAAGCCTGAAAAGTCGGGTTTCTGCGTATGTGTGGTGTTTCGCACTTCACTTCACTTCACTTTCTTTTGAGGCGTTCTTCGCCTTTCTGTTTTCGGTTTTCCTTTCTTTGCCCGCAGCCAGCGCAGCGCTCAGCCGACGTCGCTGCCAACAGCTCTCTTTGTTGTTACCGCTGCTGCTGCTGATGCTGCTGGCCTGCGAATACTGGAGCTGCAACTGTTGCGTTGCTGCCCTGCCTACTGCGATTGTTTGGATTTCGTTTTAATTACAAATTGGCGTTCTGCGCTTTTTGTTTTTTTGTTTTTCTTTTTGCCTTGAAAAGATGCACACACAGTCACGCAGTGTTACCAGATGAAACTTTTGCTTTCCCCCTAACAAATCTAAAATAGTCGATATTTCCCCCTAAAAAATCCCGCCAAATAAAAAAAATCTGATAAATTCCTGATGTAATGGATTTTTCCACCCATAATATGCGATACTATCGTATTTTTGACAGCTGACGAAAAATTATACTGAAAATAATACCAGAATATACTAATGTACGATTATACCAAGAATATATCTGGCAAATTATCGATAAGCCAAGATACATCGACTTATCGAATTCAAAAATGTATGAATTTGTTCGATGTCAGAAAAATATAGATTTTATTGTGTATTCTGGCGGTGGCGAAGTGTAATAGTAATAACCAAGTGTAGTAAGCTCTGCTGGTTCGATCTGGGTCTGGGTTAGAAGAGATCAATGGCATCGTCCTCGACCTCCACCAGGGCAAAGTCCGAGGTGCTGCCGAACATCCACCAGTGCCGCAGGATATTCCGGATGAGCAGGCCGCGCGTGGTGACGAACTCGAAGAAGTTGAAGAACAGGACGCTGGAGGTGAGCAGGGTGCCGGAGGCGACAATAACCTCCCTGACGGAGAGCTGCTCGGCATTACCCTGGTTCAGATTATCCATGCAGTGCAGCACCTGTGGATGGACAAGAAAACTGGTTGGATATCATAGATCCATAGATCCGGCTCACTCACCTGCTGCAGGATAATGTTGGCCAGTGGCATCAGGGACGCACTGAACAGGAGATGCTTCACGATCAGGCCACAGCAGCGGTGGCAGCAGAAGGTCCGAACCATCTGCTTCAGACTGGTGCGATCCTCCGAGATGTCGAAGACCGCGTTGCAGATCTCGCACCGATTACTCTGCTTGTGCATGATCCAGCGCTTCAGGCACTTCATGTGAATGAAGCCCTGCAAACGGTCATCTAGAGTCGGTAAGTCATGGACGTAACCAGGGCGTCCTCCACTTACCACACTGCCCTTGCAGGTGCAGGGACACTTGATGATCTCCATGTCGCTGCGATTCCACCGGCAGATGCGGCACGAGTTGCCATTCTCGTTCGCCGAATGAATGCTTTCCTGCGACAAGCGTCTGGTGACTGGCGGCAGCATCCTGTCCAGGGCTGTCCTCGAGGCAGTGGTTCCCGGTCCAGATCCCGATCCTGATGGTCCTGCTGCCATTTCCGGCGAACAGCTGCTGGTGGCCACTACGTCGTTGAGCAACCGGAGGGCAGAGGCCTCCGAGAGGACGTTCTGTTGCTGAGGCTGCGACATGCCTCCTGCGCAGCTGAAACGGAGGCCAAGGATGCCAAGGATGCTGCTCGGGCTTTGCCTGTGGCGTGTGTGCGTGCGTGTGGGTGACGAACCAAAGTTTCAACTACGAATTTCTACACCGAATTTTTCTGCGACATTTTACAGACAACTAAAACGTTAGACTTCCACCGATTTTCTGACACGTCGCCACCGTCTGATCTTTTAATGCCATACTTAGTTTAAAAAGCACACTGAGCTGAGATCTGTACTCGAATGTCCTTAAAGTAAAAAATAAAGATAACGAATCCTCTTTTCTCAATGTCTAGTTAACTTTTTCTTTGTTCAGATTAAGATAGAGCTACTTATGTATATAAGGTATAACATTATATTTAGAATTATGCTTGTAGCGACACTTTTGCTTTATTTCAAGAAGTACACTGAGAGATCGGCACTTGTCAATTCATCGCTCGATTTACCAATTTACCTCAAAGAATGCGAATGAATTAAGCATAAAGAAGAAATATATGTTTAGTGTAAAAACAAGAACAAATTACATTGGGATTAGCGGCGAGAAAAAAAACTCGATGAAATTGTTGTTGGCGAGCTCGGTCTTATCAGTATAGGACGGCGACACAAAGAGGAATGTGCAAAATTGTTTGTGTATAGCGCCGTGGGATCGGAAACCTTAGCTGTGGAATGCCCTCAAATAAAGCCTATGCTGTGGGATTTTACAAAAACAAATGTGATGCGTGGGCATAGGCTTGAGCATCACGGCTTTACAGCATTCTTTTTTAGCTTTACAGCATTCTTTTTGAGATTTACAGTATCCTCTTTGTACTTTATTATTTCAATAAGAAAGCCATTATAGTTTCCCCCGATTCCTTGAAAGATTTCTGTTCCGTTTAATTTCCCGTAACATATTTCCCCTTAAAAAATTAAAAACACATTATCGCCTGGGTTTTGATTTGCATTTTTTTCTTGATTTCTTTTTGCGGCCTTTTCAATAGTGCCATCGGTTAGTAAATGTTTCGTTCTCGTTACACGTACGTACATAGAATATGTGTTTATTATTACAGTAATTCTTCAAAGTGAGCGACGGCACCGGTTATCGTTATCGTTATCCATTTATCGATTTATCGATTTATCAATAATTATTGATGACCGCTAGCCGGGTCGGGCCGGGTTAGTAACTGCACTGCTGCTCTTCTTCTCTCCACAATTAAAATTATGACAAAAAAAATAATAATATATATGTATGTATGTAATGTATAAATCAACAATTATTGCATAGTTTCTGCTTCAAGTTCGATAACAAAAAATAATAATGCGTAAATCGTAATAATAATAATGGTAAAAAGGTAAAACAAAACACAAAAAACGTACAAAGAGTGGTTGTTGTCGGCTGTTCATGTTCGACGAGCCTTGCGCTGAATGAATATACAGTTAGATATTCGCAGGATCTTGAGTGGGTTCTTGACTTGATTATATAAATATATATCTGGAGATTACGGGTGTTATTATGTGCGTTCCACACGAAATGCCAAAGGGGGGTTAAGAGGTATGCTTAAAATTTAATGAGTTGCTGCTGTTGAGAATTGACTTGGACTTGAGCTTGAGGATTTAAATCTGGATTTGGACTATAGCCAGCTATTACTGACAGTTGCGGAACCGGCGATATATGCTCTGCACGTAGACAAAGACGCACTTCCAGTCGGGGCGACTCATCTCCACCATGTCCTCCACGTCCAGCAAGGGTGCAATGCCAGCCTTCTCACTGTTATAAATAAGTATTAATTAATTCATGAATTCATTAATTATAGATGGCTTAAGATACTCACTCAGCAACGCTGAAGGCCAGCTCAAAGTTGTGTCGGCGCGTCTGCTTGGTTAGTGTTGTGTAATCAAATGCATCTGGCAAGAAATGGTGTATCAGCGCACAAAAGGCCAAGCCGTCTGACCAGCTCGAGCTAAAGTTGCTTATTTGGACGTTCTGTGGAACAGGAAACACAATTAATACAGAGGCTCAAGGGGTTTTCATAAAACGCGCAAGCGAGCGAGATGTTTTTATTTTGGCTGATTTCGTGGCATTTTGGCATTTTTCGGGGGTCTCGTTTGATGGTCCCTTGAGAGCAAAAGCAGAACTACAACTAGGGCTAAGCTAAGCTAAGCTAATGAGATTGAGTTCTAAATATAACAATAACAACAACAGCGGCCGTAACTCTAGCGGTAAGCGGTAAGAGCTAGTTGATAAAAGCTGCGTGGGCAGCATTTACCAAACCAAAAAAGAGGCAAGCGAAAGCGGAAACGGAAATGGCTTCTATTCGTGCGTGTTGTGTGGCGTGTGTGTGTGTGTTTGAGTGTATTTGTGTGTATGAGTTTTTGAGCAAGCTTTCAAGCCAAAGTTAAGCGCTGTTAGAAGTTTTTGCTTTTGTTTATTGTTGATTGTTTAATTGTTTTTTGGTTTTGTAGTTAGATTTCTTGGTTAAAAAATGTTTTAGAAAAAAAACTAAACAAATGGCGACACTCAAAAATAACAGCGGAGCGAACGGCAACTAATAAAGAAAGAAAAAAGGATAATTCTAGGTTTTTTTTATCAGTTACAATCACAATAATGGGAAGAGCTCAGAGTGGAGTAAATATTTGGTTATTAATTTTTCTATGAATTATGCTACATTGTAGATAATTGCTTTGAAAACTTCTTGAATATTATTATCGATATCGATTGTTATGGTCACACTTTTTTAGCAACTCCCAGTACTTTGATTTGTAAATGCAAATTAATTAATTAACAAAAACATTGGCAAGGACATAGTAACATGGCTATGGCTTTCGGCATTTGCCATTTATTTTTAGGGCTTTTTTGGTTTTGTTTTTTTTGTTTGGGTTTTGTTTAGGTTTTGGATACCTCATATTCCTGCGTTTTATGCTGACACCACTGCAGAAGTTGATCCTTGACAGTGGCGGCGCGCGCATTTAATGCCGGATCGGTAAATTTGAAATACGGTTGTGCCGAACCACCGGGGGTCGTGGGTGTGCTTGTTGTTGGAGATGATCTGAACAAATGAGTCAAGGTTGGAGGGTTGCAGACGTTTTAGCGAAACTCACACAAAGAATTATAATCGGTTCATATCTTCATCATCATCATCTTCTTGATTTCTTCTTAATTTCTGTGTCTTCTTTTTGGTTTTTGTTTATTTCTAATTTCTTTTTTTTTATTATTATTAATTGTGGGTGTGTGTGTTTATGTATAAATAAATATATATTTTTCGTTTTGTGTTAGCAAGAAACAAAAACAATACTTGGAATAAGGAACAAAAACGCGTTTTTTTTGGGTTTTTCTTGTAAAAAAAAATAAAACGTAGAAAAACATAAAGAGAGGCAAAGACAGAGAGAGAGAGAGGGAGAAAAGGGGGAGAGACAGTTTCCAAAGACTAACTAGGAGTAAAAACAGAGGGAGACGACAGGTGGATAGACTATGTACATCAGGTGAAACCTCTCTGGTTCGATTCATTCACTATCGATCTTTTAATGCTATCGAAATTAATCGAATATCAATGTATCGATTTTTATACAACATATTTATCGAATTTTAAGGTCAACTATCCTATCGATTTATCGGACATCATCATTATCGATAATAATCAAAGATCAATCGATAATTTATCGATAATCATTAGCTATCGATTTATATTTTTTTTCTCTTTTTTTTTTTGAGGAGACAATACTACAAACACACTTCCATAGAGAACCAACACCAGAGGATCGATGTGTGTTAAAGAGAGTGAAGGTGAAGGATATTGCTTGTGTATTTTATATATGTTTATTGTGCGAGTGTGTACATATGTGCTAGATGCACCGATAACCAATTGAATTACTTATGTGTGTGTGAAAGTTTATTGGAGAGGCAATCATATACACAAATGCCCCTTTAAGCAGGCTACACTTTTTGATTTATGAGATATCTTTAGGGTTGTATGACACTATCCAGCCAAAGACTATTTCCAAGGGAATTTAACAGATTAAGGCTCAGAATTTGCATTTAATTATTAGGGCATATTAAAATAAATGGTTTATTTAATATTTTTTAAATATTTTAATATACAAACAAGTTAAATACATAAGAAACTTGATTGCTTGATTGCTAAGCTCTTTAATACTTTTATCTATAATTCATAAAGTGTCAAACAACCATCATCTTGTAGCATTTATTATTATTTTCATGTATATGATTTTGGCTTCTCCAATCTCAAGGGTGACCTGCACAAATGTGGTCGTGTATGAATATTTTTTGTATGCCTTCGCTACCACAGGTGGTGTGTGTATTGTGTGTGTGCTTTGTGTGGTGTGAACCATGTACATCTATGTTTTATATATTTTTATGGATGGATGGGAAATTGGACTTACTTTTGCGCCTGCTGGGCCGCTGCCTGCTTGTCCAGTTGCTTGAATTTGGCCAAGGGCGAGATGTTCTTGGAGGCGGCGTTGCCGCTAACGGTGCGAGTGGTGACTGCGGCGGAAAAAGAGAGAAATGGGTAAGAGATAAGTCAAAGGAGCAGCTTATAGAGGATGTCAGGACTCACCCTTTGTGGTTGTTGTGGTCACAGTGGCACCGCCATCCTTGGACTTGGTTTCCGTTCGCTGTTCACTGGTCGTGGAGCTCTTCTGCTGGGCTGCTGCTGCTGTGTGAATAGAGTTTTTTAGGGATGCGGTTTTTTTTTTTCGTTTTTTTTTTAGCAGCAGGTGGAAGAAAAAAGAGAAGCAAACAAATTACATTGATTAGTCGTTGGGGCCATGCACAAAAAATCAATTACAATTACGAAAATAATAATATTGGGCAATCAACAAATATGTTTTTTTTTTTATTTTTCGTTATTTTTAATTACATGTGTTTTGTATCTGGGCAGGCACAACAAATTTACAAACTACGGAACACAGCACAAAAAATCGCTTGTTTTCCTTGGGGTTTTCCAGCTACACAACAAAGTGTAAAAAATATTAAATAAATGCATTGGCATTATTCAAGCGTGTACACTCCTTTTTCAAACAGAAGGAAACGCGCTACAAATTCGCACAAAAAACAATCAGAATACCGCCGCTATTGGTGTGGCAATGACTGTGACGATGGTGGTGATACTCTTGATTTTTTCACAGGGTCATTCGATGGCTCTACTCGTGTATCGTGACACAGAGAAGGGACTTGAAAGTTGTAATTGCAATTTGGTCTTTAATTTAATTTAGTTTTTAATTATTTTACAAGGTTTTTAAAGTGATTTTCATACAAATTTTAAACTGATCTTGAAGAAGTCATTACATCTTAAAAATATTCAATGTAAATCCAAACTAAAAGGTTTGAAGCTTCAAGGGATGAATGCACAATGGCGCATAAGAGGGCTCTGAAGGAAATAAGTCATAAATCAATCAAAGCTACGTTTTTAAATAAATATTATTTAAGATCATACTTATGGTTATGTATAAGAATTGTTGTTTAAGATTTATAAATATTTTTTGCAATTACTTTTCATTTCAAGTCCTATTTTATGTTTTCTTTCTCTGCGTAATAAAATAGGTAATGTAATGTATGTATAAACAAGTCATGCACAATATATAAACTAAAGTATTTACAGTTACAACTAAAAAGGTGATCGAACGAACGAAGCATGCTTTAAGTCGAGGGACGGGGAACAGGAGCAGATCAGCAGCAAAGAGAGAGCGCTGTCGACAATAAAAATATATAGACACGGAAGAAAAAAACCAAAAAACTAGTCAAAAAACGAAAAACTGTTTCCTCATCTCATCTGTGGGCGGTGTTATGTAAGTATATATACTGCTATATATATATTACAGTGTATGTACAAGGAGGGGCAATACAGAGAGAGAAAAACAGAAAAAAAAGGAGGGACAACATTTGGGGTTTCTTTTTGCTGCTTCCGTTTCTTCCTTTTTGCTTTTATTTTTTGCTTGTATTTTTTGCAATCCTTGCTGGACCAACCAACCAATCAACCAGTCAATGAATCAATCAAATCAATCAATCAATCAACCAACTAACGAACGAACGAACGAGCAAAAGAGCAAGACGTAACAAAAACGTAACAGAACGTAACAGGGGAAGGTAATGGGGGGGGGGAAATAAGCGCTAATCTCCACACTTTTTTTTGGCTAAGTGAAAACAACTTTCAGGCAATAACAAATATGTACAAGAATTAAAAGAAAAACTAACACACACACCCATACTTTTGGTAAACACACAGCTGTTTAAATATATATATTTTTTAGAAGGTTTTTTCTAAGAGAAAACTGAATACTTTTGCTTATTAAAGTCAAGGTTTATGAGTTTTTAACTATATATAAGTTATGATTTAATAATTTTTTAAAGGAACATTTACTTGCATAAAATATTGATGACGAATCGTCCCTCCAATTTAAATTAAATTTTGTTTTAAGGAACATTTTAGATCCTTATTCAACCCTTTATTATATATTTATATAAGCGCCATTGTGCATTCATCCCGTTAAGCCTCAAAGATTAATTGTTTGAAATGTGTAATGTATTTTTCTTAATACAAGCAACATTGTTCTAAAAACAAGGAAAATTTTCTTGTTTTAAGAAATATATTTTTGTTTTTAGAATATTTTTTCTCTTATTTAGAAAAAATAAATTTTAATTGCGATTTCCTTGAAGATAGGACGAAAATTATTATGAGTGTACTTCTATATGAATGCCTTTTTAAATCGATTTAAAGCATCTGAAATTTATTTATATGATCAAGTATCTATAGGTCTACAATTTCTCTATTTATTTCAAAAATATTTTTATATATCTTTAACTTATTTTATTTAATAAAGGGGATTTAAAGAAATATGCAAAATTACCCAAAATGTAATTCAAACCTCAACTGTGTGTTTTTATTACTTAAATACATGGGCTTTGGTGTGTGTTGTTTTTTTTTTATGCTGTTAGGCTGCTGCTGCTATTTATTATGGTTTTTATTTAGGCATGGCAAAGGGGGCGCTGGCATAAAATCATAAAAAAGAAGAAAAAGGGCGGCTGGCATTCTCTGTACATTTCTGATAGATTTTCTTTTTCAACTCACAAATCTCTGAATTATTGCTGTTGCTGTTGCTTAATTATTGTTGTTCTTTTTTTCTGTTGTTTGTTTGTTTGTTGCTTGTTGTTGTTTGTTGTATTCTTTGTTTTTATTTCTCAGTTGGGACGCCGAGCAGCAAACATAGTCCTCTATTATTTATCTTTGTGTTTTGTGTGTGTAAAAAAAAAAAACAATAACAAATAGAAACCGCAAGGTCCCTCCAATTTTTTCTGCTTTTTCTAACTGTTTTTCCTTTTCAAAATCGAACATGGGCGGGAAGAAAGGATATATATAAAAAAAAAACAAAGCTAATCCTAAACTCAACAGTAGTTTTTTTGTTGTTTTTTAAATATCAGTAAACATTAATCAGTACAGTTTGCCGTTTGCAGTTACATTTATCGGTTATCGTTAATCAATCCCCTCTCGATGTCGATTTCGATTATTCGATTATTCTCTTTCTTGCTTAATTCCTTTCTCTAAGCTTTCTTCCAGTTTGGAACCGGAATGCCTCTTTCTTTAATTTCTTTAATTTCTTGAATTTCTTGACTTGACTTGACTTGGTTGTTGGTTGGCTGGACAGGATTTGGCCGGATTTGGCTTTAAGCACCCATCATTAGCTGCTCGAAGGCATCCTCCACATTGCTCTCGTCCAGCAGATTCAGGTTGGCGATGTGCGGCATGGTGGCACTCCTGCTGAGACCGCCGCCCATCATCATGGGTGGCTGCTGCTGCAGTCCCACGGAGGACATGTTGCCATTGGAGCTGGTCAGGGAGCTCAGCGATTTGCGGGCGGCCGCCGATAGCTTCTCGCTGGTCTTGGTCCGATTAATCGCCGACTTCCGACTCGTCGTAATGGAGGAGGTGGTGGCTGTGCGTAGCTCCTCCATTTGGTTGGGCGACTTCTGGCCGGAAAAGTAGGCGGCGACGGTGCGCTGTTTCTCGCTGACCTGGGACTTGTCAATGCCCGCCTCGTAGAGCTTGGGCACGGCCAGCGAGTGGCCGGACTTGGAGCGTCTCAGCTCGCCGGGAGAACTGGCCGCTGGCTGGTTGTACTTCACGGGACCGGGACTGGCCTGCTGCTGCAGCTGGCAGATTTGATTCCAGGAATCGCACTTGCTCAGGCGATTCACCCGGGAGCCCGGCTCTCGCTGCTGCTGATCCTCCTCCGTGAGATTCCGCCTGCTCATCGAGGTGAAGGCGCTCACATTGTTAAAGACTATGTTGTGGGGTATCTCATCCTCGGGCGGCACCTGGGGCTGTGGCGTGGCTGGTGTTTCCACAATGCTTGGCTTGATCTGTTGCTGCTGATGATGCTGCACCATGGTGGTGCTGCTACTGGTTATAGTGGTGCTACTGGTGGTGCTCGCTCCCTGCTTGTTCAACTGCGGACTCTGGTAGGCATTGGGCACGTAGTGATGACGCTGAGGAGGGCCAAATTTCTTTAACAGAGGAGCATCCTCCTTGGGCAGCGAGGACTTGACTATGTCGGGGGTGTCCGAGGGCGCCGATGACTTGTACTCCTGCTCGTAGTAGGCGCTGCGCTGGCTGCTCTCCAGGACATTGCCCAGACTCTTGCGGCGCAGCTCGTTGATGTGCTGCTGCTGCTGTTGCTGGTGTTCCTTGTGCTGCAGCTTCTGGCTGGAGCTGGTGCTAGTAATGAGGGTTTGCTGGGACATCACACGGTTTTGAAGGGGACGATTCTCGTAGCCAGAGTCTCCTTGGATGGTATGGCTGCGAGTGCTCAGCCTGGGTCGGTTGCCGCTGCTGGCCAAGGGGGCTTGGCTGGGTCTGGGACTTGGGGGAATCTGTTGGGGCAGCTGCTTGGGCAACTGTTGGGGTAACTGTTGGGGCAACTGTTGAGGCAACTGTTGTGGTATCTGTTGAGGTAATTGCTTCGGCAACTGTTGAGGTAATTGCTTGGGCAACTGCTGAGGTTGAGCCTGTGCCTGGTGTGGCATTCCCAGAGGCACTTGCTGAGGCTGAGCCTGATGAGGGATTCCCTGAGGCACCTGCTGAGGCTGAGGCTGGTGAGGCACCTGCTGAGGAACCTGAGGCATCTGAGGAACCTGAGTACCCTGAGGCTTCTTTCCCACTGTCTGACTTAGCTGCGGCTTGGTGCTGCGATCCACTGGTGGTCCCGTGGACAAGGTAGGCACTGGCACCGGCACTGTATTATGCACCGGATTCGCTGTCCAGCTGGTGCTACCCAGCGACAGCGAGGAGCTGGCATTCGAGTGCTCCGAGGTGCGACGCAGCCGCTGCTGGCTCACGGACATGGCCAGGGACTCGGGCTCGGGTTCGTCGCCCGAATCCTCCAGCGGATAGGTCACCACATACGAGGTGTGTGTCTCACCCAGGTAGGAGTTAGAGGTGTCCTGACTCTGGCTCTGAGTGTGAACCCTGGGCGGCGTGTAAGTGGGATTCGCCTGGTAACTAATCAGAGGCGGCGCGCTGGTGGTGGTGGTCACTGGCGGTGTGTTGGGCGGAAACTGCGGCTGTCGCTTGGCCTCAAAGGTACTCAGTTGCGGGAAGAGCGGCTCCACCATGGGCGCCTGATACTGCCGGCCGTCGGGCGAGAGGCAACCCGATTTCGGGGAGCTCGGAGCCGTCAGGGGTGGCTGCCTCCTATGCTG
Organism: Drosophila lacteicornis; assembly: GCA_008044355.1. Taxonomy (NCBI): domain Eukaryota; kingdom Metazoa; phylum Arthropoda; class Insecta; order Diptera; family Drosophilidae; genus Drosophila; species Drosophila lacteicornis. Next base: position 140,967 of record VNKF01000218.1, read on the forward strand.
GTGGTGATGATGGTGATTGGATCCACTGCCACTGCTAACTGGAGCTGCTCCTGGTCCTGTTCCTGGTGCCAGCTGCTTCATCGTGTAGAGCAGCGACTTGGCCGCCCTGGAGTTCCTCCCGTACACCTCATCGTCGCTCATGTGGGCATTCCTGCGATCCGCCACTCGGACAGCTGTCTGGCTGCGCGGCTTCCTCATCACCTTGGTCTCGGCCCGATACTCCAGCATATTGTTGTCCGAGTCCAGATCAAGATCGTCGTCCGTGTTGTCCGTCATCAGGGCGGGATTGGGCATGGTCATGAAGCTGGTGGGACTATTGGCCGGACTCTCGGCATCCACATCGATGGGACTGCTGATGTAATCGAATCTCCTGCCTCCTGTAGAGGTCGTTGGTGGTAGATAGGTGGGATTGGAGCTGGTCAGGACCAGGGGTGCTGCCAGGGGATTGGTCAGGGCCTCGGCCTGTTCCACAGCACTCGTCAGGCAGGGCTGGCTGCGATAGTTGTGGGGATTACTCCGCCTCACTGGTGGGAAGTCGGCGTAGGTAAAGGAGATGTTCGTGGGCGGCGGTGGCGCCTGGTACACCTGGTGGGAAAGAGATGGTGGTGGTGCTGCTGCCGCTCCCGGATCCATGGCATTGGGCAGGGAGGGCCTCTTCTTGAACTCACTGAGAGCTGGAGGCGCCCCTTTGGAACGCAGCGAGTTGTGGCGCTGCAGATAGCCATGATTGCCATTGGGATACAGTGGAGCCTGCTGCTGCTGCTGCTGCTCCAAGTTGTCCCTCAGGGAGCGCTCCTCAAAGTGGTGCGCCTTCCGCCGGAAATCGCTGTTGTCCACCTTGGGCTTGGCCACCCAGGGCAGGCCGATGGGCGAGGTGGCCGCCGTCGACGAGGGCGATGGGGTATTGCTGTAGGAAGGTCCGGATCTGGGCTGCAAATGTTGCTGGGATGGCGGCTGCTGCTGCTGCTGCGTTGGTGGCTTCCAAATGGCCGGATTCGGCTGAGATTTCTGGGCAATGGGCTTGTAGATGCCCGGCTGAGGTGGCGTTTCCTGCTCGATGGGCCGGAAGACGGACTGGGGCGCGTGTATAAAGTTGTTGACTTGGGCCGCCTGCTCCCGCTGCTGCTGCAGGCGCAGCTCCATCTCCTGCCGCCTCTGCCGCTCGAGCTGCTCCTGCTGCTGGCGCTGCCGGTCCAGCTGCTGCTGGCGTTCCTGCTGCTGGCGCTGCAGCTGCTGCTCGTAGTACTCCCGCTCCAGGCGAGTGCGCTCCTCTCGCTCGTAGCGTGCCTCCTGCTCGAGACGGAGTTGGCGCTCCAGTTCCTGGCGACGCTGGCGCTCGATTTGCACAGCGGCGGCAGCTTGTTGTTGCTGCTGCAGCTGCAGCTGATCTCGCTGGAGTTGCTCTCGCTGGAGTTGGTCTCGCTGAAGTTGTTCTCTTTGGAGTTGCTCTCTTTGAAGTTGTTCTCTTTGAAGTTGCTCTCTTTGGAGTTGCTCTCGCTGTAGCTTTTCTCGCTGGAGTTGTTCTCTTTGGAGTTGCTCTCGCTGGAGCTGCTCTCGCTGGAATTGCTCTCGCTTGGAGAGCTCTCGCGGGTTCTGCTCCCTTTCCCGCTGGAATTGCTCTCGCTGCACCTGATCCCTTTGCTTGAAATCCCTCTGCTCCCTTTGCCTTTGCTCCCGTTGATACTGCTCCCGCTGCATTTGCTCTCGCTGCATCTGCTCTCGCTGCAGCTGCTGGTGATGCAACTGCTCCTGCTTCGCCCAGCCCGGCACATGACCCGGGACTGGCGGCGGCTTGCCCTTGGTCACCGTGGCCGCCGCACCCGTCTCGAAGGTGTGCTTGATGTTGCCAAACTTGTGCGTCCAGTTGGACACACTCCGGCCACCGCCACCGCCCCAACCCAGGCCGGTCTGGTGGCTCTGCTTATTGATGAAGGCCAGGAACTTGTGATCGTTCTCCGTCTTGGGCTCGAAGGGCGGCACTGCGTTGTGAACGCGCCGCTTGACGCTGACCTGGACGGCCCGCTTCAGGCCCAAGTGCGGACCCTGATCGTCCTCCAGGTCCGAGTCGGAGTCACAGTCCGCCATGTACTTGGCCTTGGCCTTGGGTATGTCGATGGTGTTGGCCCGCTTCATCATGTGCCTCTTGCCACCGCCGGCGCCGCCAAAGCGACTGGAGTTCGAGCTGGAGTTGGAGTTGGACTGGGAATTGGAGTTGGGCGATGTTCCAGCTCCCTCGGGACTCGAGTTCTGCGGGCTTTGATTGGCCTCGTAGCTGGCAAAGCTCACGGCATAGTCCCCGGACAGGGGTCGCCTGTTGGGCGGATTGGGCCTGAGCTGGGACTGGCTCTGGGCGGGATTTACAGGTGCCGTACTGGCTGGAATAACCTTGGATGGACTGGGAGGTTCTTGGTGCTGCTGCTGCTGTGCCGCCACAAACTGATTGGGCCTGTAGAGCTGCACGGGCACCGCTCCCGAGCTGGGCGTCTTGGCCAGGGCAAACTCCTTGCTCTCCAGCATCAGCATATCCTCCATGTAGCGCCTGGCATCGGCCAGCTCCTCTCGGCTCACACCCACCGTGTGGCGGCTGTTCCGCTGACGCCGCTTGGCGAAGCGCGATTGTCGGCAGTCCGCTCCATCCGGCTCTGGACTGCCTGCCTCGGCATCCTCGGCCTCCTTCTTCTGATCCTCCTCCGCCAACTTCTCGGGCGCACTGAGTCCACTCTGGAGGCGGGCCACCAGGCCGAGCAGCGCCTGCCGCTGGCCACCGTCGACGGCCAGCTCCTTGCCCTGCTTCAGGCTGCTCTCCAGGCGGCTGAGGGCATCGGTCACTTCCTCGACCAGGCCGCGGTTCGCTTCGCTGGCATCGCTGCCGCTGCGCTGCTGGAGGGTATCCCTTAGGCCGGCGGCCAGCAGGCGCAGATCCTCGCCGCTTTCCGTGCCCGAGTCCTCCTTGGAGGGCACGCTGAGGCGGGCGGCTCCTGGCATTGTCTCTGTCGCGGCTTTGTCCCTGGCCCTAACCACTGTGCTGGTGCTAACCTGGCTACTGCTAAGACTACTGTGTTTCCTATTACCTAAGCTACTGCTGCTCGTTGCTGCTGCTGGTCCTGAGACTCCCTTGGCTGCTGCTGGCAGGGACTCACCCTGCACCTGGACACCGTCTGTGGTGGTGACAGAGCTGCTGGCCAGCTCGACCTTGGCCAACTTTTTGCTAACACTCTCGGCGACTTTGGTGGTCTTGGAGGTGGTACTGGTGGCTTCCTTCTTTTCCACGGCCGCCACAACAGCTTTCTGTTTGGTCTCGGCCTTCTGGGTGGTCACCTCCTTTTTGGTGGTCACCTCCTTGGGGGTCACCTTTTTGGGCTCCTCTTTTTTGGGCGGCTCCACTGCCGCCTCCTCCTCCTCGTCGCTGTAGTCGGTCACCTCCTCGATGATCTCCTCATACTCGCTGGCGCTGCTCTCCTCCTCCTCCTTCTGCTCCGCCTGCTTCGAGCTCTTTTGTTCTTTTGGTTCGGGGAAAAAGTTAAGAGATAAAGGATAGATGGATAAAGAGATACAGAGAGAAGGAACGAACGCAAAACAAGCAATACAGAAAGAAAAACTAAGGTTTTCGGGGCTCTGAAACTGATGATACCTCCAAGAGGTCAACGCAGTGGGTTCAAGAGAGTATGGAGTGTGGAATCGATAGTAGAATCGATAGTAACGATATCAAACAAAGTAGCGATACAGAGTAACGATTTCAGATTTGGCTTATCGATAAACAATGAATCGATTCCAACTCTAGTGTGAAATATCATCGATAGCAACGATATCAAATAAAGTAACGATACAAAGTAACGATATCAGCAATGGCCTATCGATAAACAATGAATTGATTCCAGTTCTAGTGTGGAATCTCATCGATGGTAACGATATCAAACCAAGTAACGATACAATGAATCGATTCCAATTCTAGGTGGGTCTTCGACGTGACTGACATTTTGACTTGACTAGACGATAAAACAACGAGTAGACGATAGACGATAAACGATAGCACGATAACGATGTGTAGGGAACGCGATCTGGAACTGGAACTGGAGCTGGAACTGGTTCAAGGGGACATGAAAACGCTTGGTTTGGTGGTGTTGGCAATACCTGGCAACTCTAATAACGCTTAAACTTTGGTCCTATCTGCCTAGTTGCTGTGCGCTTTATCTACAAGATAAACAGATACAGATACAGAACACAATATATATGGAGATCCTGGAGAGAGAGAGAGCTGTCTGGAGTCGAACTAATCCGCTGGGACTCGTGGGGATTATAGAAATATATATCTAAAGGTAAGGAAAAGTGGACTCACCTTCGCGTTCCGCCATAAGTTCGCGTAGACGTGCACGGATCTTGCGACGCTCCTCGTAGGTGGACGCCTGTTCCAGCTGCAAGCGTTCGAGGATGATTGATTGAAGGGATGATTGATTGATTTTTGGTTTTATGAGGGGCTAGCACTGAGCATGAGCTAACTTACCAACTGCTTAAGGACCTGCTCGTCCCAAATCTCCTCGATGTCACAAGTTGTGCGTGTAACTGGTGCTGAGGAGCTGCTGCTGACCTTGTTGGTGGAGGAGCTGGAGCTGGAGCTGTTATTGCCGGACTTGCTGTAGGTATTGGTTATCCGCGTGGTCTTCACCTAAAAGGCAACAGAGAACAGATCAGCATTTTGTTTATCAACCGGAAAATTTCCCCCATTCGAAGGCGAAGGAGAGCTGTGTGTGTGGGTGAGCAGCTAACGCCAGCTGTTCTGAATCTGAATCGGGCTAAATAAAGCACGATGAGCACATACGGACGACCACGAAAGCCAGCCAGCAATTATTCACTTGCCAAGAAACTTGGTCCCCCAAAAAACAAAAAAAAAGCACGAATGATCGAAGAAGGAGAAGAGAAATAAGTTCAATTTGTCACTAAAAATTTGTCCTTAGCCGTGATTTGTCGTATCTTGTCGTTGTTTTGCTTTTCAGCTTCCGCTTGATCGGCTTGTGATCATTGATCTGATCTGATCTGTACCTGCGCGCATATCTGGCGTATGCGTAATATGCCCGTAAATAATTCATATAATGTATATCGCGCATACGACACGTTGGCCCAAAAGGTATGAACTTGAACAAAGGGCAATAACGTGACAGAAACAATATTAATCACAAAAGATGTTCTTTAATATTATTTTTTTAAAACCTTTGTATTTTGAGTTCATTGAAACATCAAAAATGTATTTTAATTGCCACAAAAAATAAAGAAAAAGCCAAGAAAATTGGGCCAATAAAGTTTCCCCTCTCTCTTTGTGGCAAAACATCAAATAAATCAGCTAAAAGCGTTTATGGACGTTTTCCCTGAGCCAAATATTGATGCATAACATAAGCATATATATCTTTATCTTTATAGATATATTGAGTGCAATTAAGTATACGCCACGTTGGCCTGGCCTGCAATTTGAAAGATGAAAACGACGCAAAATGCTCTCATAGTCCCTCTCTCTCTCTTCGACATGAAAAATGTATCATTGTTTATATAAATTTGACCAAATTTGGTCAGCGGCAAATGGCTAAAAATTTTCGGTTCTGAAAAACTGAAAAACTGACTTCCAACATGTTCGAAAACGCCCCCGCTGCCTCGGGGCTCTCGCTCTCTTCCTCTTGCAACACGCGTTGCTATTTTTAATTATAAATTATTTAAGCACACACACACACACACCGGCACACACAGGCAACGACAAGAGTCAACCATATTTTTGGTAAGGAAAAGTTTCCCATTTTTTTCTCGAAATTTTCCTCTCTCTCTATTTTTTTTTTCTATTTTCTCCCGCCTTCTCTGTGTTCGTTCTGTTTTGGGGCCAAAACTTTATATAATATTTGTGTTGTGTTATAAACAAAAAGAACCGAAAAAAAATAGAACCGAAAAATTAATTGCCAAACATTTTTACAATTCTTCTTCTTTTGTTCCTTTTGTTGTTGTCAAAATGTGGGCCACAACAAAGTTGTTTCAACGAAAAATTTCATCTAATTTGACTTAATTTCATTTGCATTTTATTCCTTTGACTTTTCGGGTTTATTTTTAATAATTTCCCTCTGTATATTTTTGTATTCTTTGTTGTTCTAATTGTTGTTATTGTTGTGTCTGTTAGGGGGCTGGGTCTCTGAATGGCCTGAAAGGGGCTTTTGCCAACTATTTGGCGCAATTGCGCCAAAGCGTAACAAATTGAGGGGCGGCCAAGCCAAGCATGGAAATCAAAAAATGGAAATTGCAAGAAGAAAACAATTAAAAAGGGGGCTGTGCAAGGGGGAGTGCAGCTGACCAGAGCGATCATTGCCAGTAAGCTGATGTGGCTGCTGCACTTGGCCATTGACTGGCTGGCTGGTCAACAGCAGTTTTAACATTTCTTTCTTTCTTTTTTTTTGGCTTTGACACTGCCATTTAAAAAAAAAATAGAGAGATTGCCATTTGATTGATGGCCAGCAATTTGTACAAGCGCTCAAATACACTAGAAAAATATTTATATTTTATTATAGGGGAAAACATATGTACTTCTATAGTTTTTAATGCCCAAAAAGGATAGGTTTCCTTTTTGTCTATGAAAATCTATGAAAGATTTGTGACATACAAACAAAATAAATACATTCAGACTTTAAAGAAATATTTAATAATTGGAAAATATTCATTTTAGCGCTAAAAATGTGTATATTAAAATATTAAAAAAAAAGAGAAAAACAAATAAAAACGCAAAGTATAAATAATGTTGGCAATATTTTAAAGAAATATCTTATACTTTGTAAGAATATAGATCGTTTAGGGATTTCTTGTAAAGATAAGAAGGAAAAAAATAATATTTCTTCTCCCCTTTTTAATATTTCAATAATTATTATTGATATTATCAATTATTGGTAATTATTTAAGCAATAAAATCAGAAAAATTGTAAAGAAAAGATACAAAGGAATTACTCATTTTATTTCCAGATAATTCCACTCCTGAGACTCCCGTTTTTCCACCAATTTAGACCCCTTTTGACATTCCTTTTTTACTTGGAAAACACATAAAGATGTACCACCAATTTTCCATGAGAAAGAAAAACGATTTTTCATTTCCAAATTGACTTTCTTTCGGTTTTCGATTTTATGTTGTTGCTTACTCTGTGCCGCTGCGTTGTGTTGTTATTATTATTGTTATTATTTGTATTTTTAGCCCGGGCAAAAACTGAGAAATTATTTGACATGCAAAATGCGAGACAAAAAGACAACAAAAAGACAAAGGCGGCGAAGCGGCCAACACGCACACACGCACACACAGCGATTATGAAACGGCAGAAAAAAAAAAAAAGAGTCAAAAGACAAAAGCAGGAAGAAAAAAAATGATTGGAGCGCTGGGAGTCGCAGTTGTGGCCGTATGACAATGCCCGATATATGGCATATATAAATAAATCTTTATATATATCCCTATGGCTGGGGAACATGCATCTTGCACTGATCGTTCTCGACACTTGTGATGGCTTATCTTTTTTTGTTGTCAGCTGTTTTTCGGTTCTGTCAGGGGCTTAAGTTATTATCCCGCGGATTTCCGTATTTTCGAACAAGTATTTTTTTAAATATAAGCAAAACTAAGTCTCAAGTAATAAATGGAAGAACTGTTCTAGGTTTTTTAATCCTTTTCTAGATCAAGTCTTGAATTTAGATGATATTATTTCTACCCTTCTATGGCAGTTAGTTCTCTAAGCTCTCCAGCTCAGTGTGAAGCGGGCATATAGTGGAAACCGGCTTTCCAACTCTGAGCACTTGCAGCGGCGACGGCATCACCGGGGCGATGCTTAATCACCGAATGCAGAGTGGGGAGCTCCAAGAAGAGGGGTCCAGGGATGGCAGCGGCGTTTTGAGGATCCGCCGCGCTCTGCATGTTACGCTCAACCAAGTACCAGGGGCAGCAGGCAGCAGGCAGCAAACACACCTGAAAATGGCAACCGGCAAACGGCAAACGGCACTTCTCCACGTTCCAGTTCGATTCGGCTGGAATCGGGGATCCGTGGAGTTGCACTTGGATATGGAGTTTTGAGCGGAAGGGAGTGGACTTTCTGGAGTTGCTGGATAAACGTATGTACGATCTGGATGCAGGGTGAACCTTGTAGGTTAATAAAAGGCCTAAGAATTAAGCATTTATTTAGCCAAAAATGCTATTCCAATCTGTGCAATGATCTTAGATACCGTAAATCTTCTAGGAACGGTTTTAGTATTAAGATCTCTCTATTTACCCTTATTTATCCCTTATATATTTCCTCAAATCTTCTAGAATCTAGATAAATATTCAAAATTTCTTTAACATTTTCGACTCGAATTCCATTTAATACACTCCTTAAAGATTTTTGGAAATCTTTTCAGAACGATGTTAGTATTAGAAATGTCCTCTAAGCTTTTAATATAATTTTAATCTTACACTCCGTTTTAAGAGTATGATAGTTCTATTAAAACTACTATGTATTTATCTCTAAGATTCCTACAATTCTACACTCCTATTTAATTTATTTTGGTACCTAAACAAATGCTATTTGTAATTCCACCAAATTCTTTGAAGTTAAATATAAATCTTTTAAAATAGGACATTCTCTACGTTTGCATTTTACAAGATAAAGTCGATAAAAAGATAGAATCTTTTTTGGACTTTATAAAAATATAGATTATAGAGTTAATGATGGATAATAATAAGAATAAGTTAGTAAGTTAATAGGGGTCTGCTAATAATTAAAAAAAGTAAGTCGAGTGTTCCAGTTGCCTCAAAAGAGAGTTTTTCCTAAGAAAAAGCTTTACGTATAATGATGTTTTACGCAGAAACCACCTTGTTTTAATCACTTCTAAAGCTTTTTTACCTTCCTCTACCTCATCTTAAATATTTAAGTACTTATTTCTGGGAGAATTCGTAGGATCGGGGGAATATATATATATCTGTGGGAATCGGTATTTGGGAAACGGGATCATCGGATGCCAGAGTCTGCCGCTGCACATGCAGCACCACCTCCCCCTAGTCTATGGGTGTGTGTTGCCCAAAAAAATGCTCCAACATAGTCTCCCGTATAATAGTCCGTAAAAATAGTGCCCGTCGTTTGGAGCTATTTTCGTCGAAATTTTCCGTACGCCTGCCGCTCGCCGCTCGCCGCTCTCATTCATGCATCCATCCATCCATCCATCCTCCTCCTACTGCTCCTCCAATTCCTCCTGCTCTTAGGCTCTCAGACTTTGCTCTGTTTTTAAATGTATTTATTTATTTATTTGCTCTATGGCGTGTCTGTATCTCGTATACATGTATAAATAGCTATATGTATCTGTATATACACATGTATATAGCTTTGTGTATATATATTGAGAGCTAGCTAGCCAGCTAGCCTGTGGTGTGTCGTCGCCTTTCAGGTGCATTTTGAGGTGTCGTGACAGGAATTCTTCTTGCCAGCGAATTATGCGCACTAAAAATAATTGACAAAAGTATTTGTCTTCGCCGCCCCCTCTTCGCTTAGCTTTTGCCCCCGCCACTGCTCTCTGCCTCCCTATTCCCTATGCCCCCATGATCCTCTGCATCTCGCGATTCCCTTTTGGCTCTCAGCATTCCCGTTGTTCTTCTCCACTCACTCTCTGTGCTCTCCGGTTTGCCGCAATGTTTCGCCGTTGCTGCCGTTAGACCAAATATGGACACTCGCGTTTGTTCACCATGTAACAACAACAACAACTATAACTATTAATAATAATAACAGAACTCTGCCGCACAGGAAAAAAATTACGGTTATGGTTCTTCTTCGTCGTGGAACCAAAACTTGTCTTTTGTTATGCTTCTTCTTCTATTTTCTTTGCTCGTTTTACTCTTTTAATTTTTTTTATTCGAACACAAGCCTTCTCATCTATTATTATTTTTTTTTTATTTGTTAGCCTTTTGCCAGCCACTTTTTGCCCCGTTATTCTTCGGTTCTTCTTCGCACAAGTGATCGATGCCGCCTCTGAGTTTGTACTGACAATTTCGATCTCGAGATGCCGAGATGCGCGCTGTCGCTGCCGCGGCCGCAGTCGCCGTGCCGTTTGCTGCCTCTGCTGCCGCAGTTGTTGTTTTTGCTCCACCTCCTCCTCCTCCCCCTGCTCCTCTGACCAGCGAGGCATTTCGCATCGCATCACATCACGCACACGGCACACACATATGTATGTATGGCAGTATGAATGTATGTAAGCGAAGCTGCTGCTGCAGGCACAAGTGCTAGAGGGAGCGGGCGGAAAAGGAGGTGGTGGAGAGCCAGCTTAAAGTTGGGGAGAGTTCGTGAGAACCAGAGAGCACGCGCTCAGTTAACGGTTAATCGAGCACGTGCACGTGCTTGCGCGCGGCCCCATTGAGGTTAGGTTTTGTGCTTACTCGCCGCAACAATGAGTGCTTTAAACAAAAAAAAAAAACGTGCAACAGGTGCGAGGCCTTTGGAAGATGAAATGCAATACTCTTTTTTACGAATAAGGCAGCAAGTGGGGCTTAAGTTGGTTTAAAATGTTATGAAATCTAATAGTAATCTCAACTCGAGTGTTTTCTTTTTTTCATTCTAATGCTCATAATACTTCCATATTTAGTTTCAGACTTTTTAGTTTTTTTTTAGATAGGTTTTTAATAGGGAATAGTGGTGGCAAAAAGTTGAGTTCATGTTGGGTTCATTTTAATTTAAACTGGTTCTTATTCATAATTGCTCGGTTTTCGGGCTATCGCGAGACTGCTTATCGATAACTACTCGGTTTTCGGGCTATCGTGCGACTCCCACCACTAAAAAAGCTTTCTGTTCTTTTTTTTTACTCACCCCTTGACTGTTCAGGCGTTGACCTGTGGCCGTGGGTGGCAGCATGCTCTCCACACCCTGCATGATCACACTGGCGCCCAGGAACTTGTTGAGCAAGGCCCGAGCCTCGCGATCTTCGCTGCTGTCCCCAGGCTCTTCCACTGGAAATTACAAGTTATTTAAATTATAAATAATATTAGACAGATAAGCAGGAGGATGCTCACCATTATCCGCATTGCGCATCCTTTCCAAGACATCATCCACGCTGGTCACCTGGCGCTGATCCGCACTGCTGTTGAGGAAGGACCGGGTGTTGCTGGACCTTGAAGAACTGGTGACATGGCTCTGATTCTGGCGCATCTGCGGAGCCTCAATCACGCTGCACACCTCGTTGGACTCGCTGTCCTCCTCGGTCTCGTCCTCGTTCCTGACCACCGACTGGACGCTGGACGAGTGCGTGGAGGAGGAGGACTCCTTGCGTATGAACTTCTCGCTGAGCTCCTTCACCGAACCGCGACGCACATATCTGGCATCCTCGGGCGGCAGCGATTGCGACTGGGCCTCCACCTTCTTGAACTCTCGCACCACCCTGGAGTCTAGCTGCGGTGGCGCATTGTCCTCCTCGTCCTCGGCCTGAAGTTGCTGCTTGATGGCAGCCAGCTCGTCCGCATTGCTCGAGTAGATCAGCTCCTTGCGCTCGTGACGCGGCGGGGACTTGCTGTCCGAGTAGAACTGCTCCTCGATCACATAGCCTGTGACTTCTGGGGAATGAAAGGTGTTAGAAAAGTTAAGGGTCCTTCAGGGACTTAGAGGTGTCAAACTACCGATAGTAGTCGTATCGATACAGATAGTATCGATGGTTTGCACTCAGCTAGCGCCATCGGTAGTTTGAAAACAATCGCGATAGTATCGTCACCATACCCCATTTGTTTACAAAATTGTATAGGTCGATACTATCGCAATAGTATCGATAGCTTGCGAAAAAAAAAACCGAAACTATCGATGGTAGTTTCACATCTCTACCAGGTCTTAGAAGGTAATTACCTTGCTTGGTCTCACAGGGCTCTGGGACCATCGCTGGCGTAGTCTTCTTCTTGAGCGCCCGAATCCCAAAGAGCGGCAGCCCATTCTCGTCGGTGGGTCCCACGCCGTAACTGGAGGTGATCGAGTCCTCCTCGCGCTGCTTGTTCCGCTTGCTTGTGCTGCTGCTGGAGCTGCTGCTGGTGACAGTGCTGGAGCTGGTCATGGTGCGGGTGACCTTGCCACTGCTCGAGGTGGTGCTGGACGTGGAGCCCTTGCGTGGCGTGCTGCCATTGGTTTGGGGCACTGGCACCGGGGAGTGACCCTTCAGCACCTTGGAGCGATCGGCCCAAATGGGTCCTTGTGGGGGCTTACTTGGCGCTCCACGAGGAACCGTAGTGGTGGTGGTGGTTGTGGTAACCCTGGTGGTGGTACCTCCAGGAGCTTGCTTTCCAGGCGGACTGGTTCGACGCTTTTGAGCCGGACTGGCACTCCTCTCCCTGGGCTTCACCGGTGGCTTCCCCTGGGGTGAGACCTTGGCCGAGCTGTCCACCTGCTCCACCCGTTGCTGCCTTCGACTGGTGGTGGTGGTTCGCACTTCCTTGAGGCTACTGGTGGTAGGACTTGGCTCCCGCTTCTTGGGCAAAGGCGAACTTTTCCCAGGACTCGTGGTGGTTGTGGTGGTTATGGTCGTGCCCGCATTGATCATGTTCTTGCGTATGAGACGCATCTGGGCCCGTATCCTTCGACGCATCTCGTAACTGGCCACTGTCTCCAGCAGCTGCTCCAGTCGCTGCAGATCGAAGATCTCTTCGATCTCCAGCTCCAAATCGGAGTCATCATCCTTACCCTTCAGAGAGGTCTTTCTGGGCTCTTGTGATACCTTTCTGGGCACATCGAACTTCACCGCCGCGTTGGGGTTGCGTGGCTCCACGGGGGAGTCATCTTCCACGGAGGACTTGCGCGAGTAGTGGCTCTTGTTGATCTCCAGAGAGTCGCGACGGATGTGCTCCAGCGAGCTCTTCGTGTGATCCATGTACGAGGGACGACGTCCGTCCACCGGGGCTTCCTGGACGGGCTCAAACACATTCCTGCGAGTGGCCACATTGCGTCCCGTGGTGGTAACGATGGTGCTTTGCTCTGTAACGGATTCAAGGGGTGTGATTTCGGGTTCGGCTGGGATGGGGTTAGTCGGTTTGGTCTTGGTGGTGCTCGGTAACGGTGTCGGGTGCGGGTGACGGTGCTCAGTGGTGGTGGTGGACGTGGTCGAGTTCAAGTTGGTGGAGGTGCGTCGGGAGGGAGACTGCGATGGCGACCGTGAAGCTGGCGTTGGGGACTTGCTGCTTCTCGAAGGTTTCTCGGTGGTATGGGAGGGGGGAGCTGGTCCCACTACCTCTACGTCCACATCCACATCCTGCACCACCCATTGTTGTTGGGTAATGTGCTCCATGCGCTTGGTGGTGGTCGAGGTCTTGGTGGAGGGAGTAGTGACTGCTGGAGTGATCTTCCTAGGTCCCGGCTTGCTTGGAGTCGTCACCTGATTTCTGTAGGATCTCTTCTCCTCGGTGATCAAGCTGGTACTGGGACTGGGTCGGGAGCGGCTTCCATTCATCTTGGTGGGTGAAGGCGAGCTGAGGGGCCTGCGTTCCGGTGTGCGCTGATTGAAGACCGAGGGACGACTGAGTATGTCCTTTTGACGCTTGAGTTCTATGGCTGTGGTGTGGGTTTTGGTCATGGGCAGAGGCTCCTCATCGAACTCCTCTTCGGGCGAGAGATCGAGTTCCTCCTCGGGTTGCTTCAGAGAGGCCTTGCGGGGTTCTTTCTCTGGGGACTTCTTGGTGAGTCTCTCGGGTTCCTTTTGGGGTAGCTTGGGCTCTCTTTTAGGTAACCTTTCCGGCTCATCCCTGAGCTTAGTTGGGGAGGGTTTTTTGGGCTCCCTTGGAAGCTGTTCCTTGGTAACCCTCTGAGGTTGGTGAACCCCCTTTTGCGGCAACTTGGCTGGGTTCTTTAGGGGTTCGTCCTTCGTCTTCGTTACCTTCTTGTTACTGGGTTCTCCCTTGGAGTCCCTGCGCGTCTCCCTAGTCTCCTGCTGCCTCACTTCCCTTACAGTCTCCTTTCTGGTGGTCACCTTGCTGGTCTGGACTTCCTCCTCTTCCTCTTCAAACTGACTAACCTCCTCATCCGTCTCCCTTTCCAGCTCTGGCTCCGATTCCTCATCCAGCTCCCGCTCCGGCTCGCTCTGCCGCGAAATGTGGCGCTCAATATTGGCCACCAAACGTGGCGACTTCTGGGGCACGCTCGGAGCCAGTTTCTCGGCGGTGTCAATGAACTTGCTCACCTTCTGGGACACGCTCAAGATGCAATCATCCCTCAAAAGCTCCTCGTCGATCTCCTCCAGATTCGGGCGCTCCAACTCCGGTCGGGGGGAGAGCGAAGCAGGTCTGGTAACATTCTCCGCAGTCCTCAAGAACTTGTCCACCTTCTGGTTGATGCTCAGCAGGCAGTCGTCGTTCTCGGGGATCTTGGCGTGGGTGTCGAACTCCCGGCTGAACGGGGCAGAGGCACGGGGCTGCTTCACCTTCTCGGCGGAGTGGGTGAACCGGGAGACCTTCTCGTGGACACTCAGCAGGCTCTCATCCGTATCCAGAGTAGTGTTGACGGGGTAATCCAGGCTCTGGGGTGCCTCCACGGTGGGATTGTCCAGGATGTCCACCTCCAAACCATTGGAGCTGCGCAGCTCGGAGATCTGACAGCCCACATAGGCCTGAGACTCCTCCTCGAAGATGGGTATGTTGGTGACCTGTGGCTTGCGGCGTGGCTCGTCGTCCGGCTCCTGGACCACGTCCGGGTAGCGCGGCTTGCCCGTCTCCAGCTCGGCGGGCACGGGCGTGGGCACAATCCTATCGGGCGAGGGCTCCCGCGAGCTCTTCGCCTGCTGGATGTCAATGATCACGCCCTCGATGTCGGTGGTGGAGTGGATCCTTTGCTCGCTGAGATTGATGGTCTTGGTGGTGCAGCACTTACTGGGCCTAGACCTCTCCCCTCCCGGCTTCAGGCTACTCATCTCGGGATGGGGCTTGGTGCCACCGCTCACCTTGATGATATTCTCGCTAGTGGAGCGGGTCACCTTTTCGGTCTTGTCGCGTCGGGTCACCCTAGGCACGGGTGCCGACTCCTTGCGCTCCGTTACGGGCAGCTTCCTCAAAGGACTCGGAGCCAGGGGTCGCCTCTCGGTCCTTGGGGACTTGGGAGCCGTGTGATCGATGATGATCTCCGTGTGCACGGAAATGTTGCTCGACCGCCGACGTTCGTTGCCCACCCGCGAGGGACTGGCGTCCGGGGAAGTGGAATCCCCGTCCACATTGTCCTCGGGAGCTCGGGACTGTGCTGGAGTGGGTGTACGTGTGGGCTGGGGGGAAGTCTTCTGCTTCCTTGGCGAAGAACGAAGGCGATCCTTGATGGAGGGAGACCCATTGACATCGCTGGGCTTGCGACCCTGCCGGGTTGAGGATGTGGTCGTGGTGGTGCTCGTGGTAGTGCGAGTTTCTTCCACCAGGCTGTCCCGCTTGCGACCACTTAGGGAATCCTTGCGAGGGCTCTTCGGAGCTGGCACCTTGGCCTGGGGTTCCTTGGGAGCCAGAGGCTGCTTAGCCTTGGTCGTTCGCGAGTTCCGGCGCTCAGTTTCGGTCTTGGTAATGCTGCTCACGCTGGTTTTCTTCTTTACTTCCGTTTCCGAGTCCTTCTCTGGCTCGGATTCAGTCTCGGGCTGCTTTTCCGGCACCTTTTGGTTGGGTCTAGGCGCCTTCTTCGCTGAGCTGGGACTTGGTGAGCGCGTCCTCTGGGTGATCTTCTCCACAACGGTTTTGCCCTGACAATCGATAATCTTTTCGGTCACGAAACTCGTCTCTGGTTTGGAAGGAGTCTTCCGGCCAAAGGAGGGAGACACCGAAGGCGATGGCGACGTAGACTTCTTGGGAACTCTGCGTTCCGGGGCTGGAGACCAGGTGGGCGAGGGAGACTTGGAGCCGCTCTGTTTGGTTATGACAATAGTGGTCTCCTCATTGACGTTGATGGTCTCGGCGTCCTCTTTGGGGTTTCTGGGCAGCTCTGGTTCCTTGGGATACCTACGCACCTCTGGCTCATTGGGATAGCTCGGACTTTCTTGATCCTTCGGGTACTTGGGAGTCTTTTGTTCCTTGGGATATCTAGGGGTTTCCTCCTTGGGATATTTAGGGGTTTCCTGTTCCTTGGGGTATCTAGGGGTTTCCTCCTTGGGATATGTAGGGGTTTTCTGCTCCTTGGGATATTTGGGAACCTCCTGCTCCTTCGGATACCTAGAAGGAACTGACTCTTCCTTCTTGGGATATGTAGAACCCGGCTCCTTCTTCGGACTTCTGGGGCTATCCTGCTCCTTGGGATATCTAGGGGTTTCCTCTTTGGGATATCTAGGGGTTTCCTGTTCCTTGGGATATCTGGGAACCTCCTGCTCCTTGGGATATCTAGGGGTTTCCGGTTTCTTAGGATACCTAGAACCCTCCTGTTCCTTAGGATACCTAGAAGGTTCTGTCTCTTCCTTCTTCGGACCTCTGGGACTATCCTGCTCCTTGGGATATCTAGGACTCTCCACTTCCCTAGGCTCTGTCTTCGAGGTAGTGGTCAGTATTTCTACCTCCTCTGACTCGGTCACATCCACGAGGAGCTCCTCATCCACCTTGATCTTGGGCTGCGTGCGCACCACAAATGTCTCGGTCACATGACGTGGCTTGTCATCCTCATCGTCATTGGGACAGTCCTCGATCTTGACTTCAATGGTCTCAATGGTGGTCTTGGTAATGTTCTCCTTGTCATCCTCATCCTCCTCATCGCTATTCGGTTTCTGGGTAAAGTTACCCTGAGTGTCGCCATCCTCCTCCATGCCCAGGATCTTGCGACAGCGATCCTCGAAGGTCTCGCGACGGGTCAGGCCCTTCTTGCGGTAGGTTGGAGCCTTGTTCTCCTCGGGCTCGGACTCGACATCGTTGCCCTTGGAAAGGAAGCCACCATCGGGGCTCTCGATGGTTTCCTCCACTGGTTTAGTGGTGGGTTCTTCTTCTTGTGGCTTCGTAGGAGCTTGGGGCTGATGCTGCTGCTTTTGATTATCTCGTTCGTTCGTTAGAAATTCTTCGTTAAGATTGTGGGTGGTTCGTTTTTCGGTTGTGGTAATGGTGCTTCGGAAGATTTCGTCCTCGGGTCGGTACTCCTTTTCGGGGCTTTGACGGGGCTTCAGCGGTGACTCTGCCTTGGGGATCTGTTTCTCGGGACTTTGCCGGGGTGAGACACGGGGTAGAGTCTTTTCGGGACTCTGGGATCGGATTCCAGCAGGTTGGCTACCTCCAGTTGTTTGTGAAGGAGTTTGGCTACGGGGTAACTGCTTTTCAGGAGTCTGTGTCCTAGGTATTTGCTTCTCAGGACTCTGGGCCTTGGGTATTTGCTTCTCAGGACTCTGGGCCTTGGATACTTGCTTCTCAGGACTCTGAGCCCTGGGCACTTGCTTCTCAGGACTCTGCCTGGGCGAAACTTGAGGCTGGACCCTCGGTTGCTCCTTCTCGGGACTCTGTCTGGGCGTGGCCCTGGGACCCTTCTCGAGACTTGGCTTGCGGACAGGACTCTGAGTCCTCTGCTCGATTATGATCAATTCCTCGATCGCCAGCTGATCCTCCTCCACCGGAGGACGACCCTCGAAGGTGGTCTCTCGCTGCACGCCAGGTGACTTGGAACTGCGCCTCAGTTGAGGCTCCGGTTCGGGTTCGTCCTGGGACTGTCTCCTCAGCTGCGGTTGCGGCTTTCTGCTGGCTGCAACGGATCAGGGCGAATAAGACTTTGGGGGAGGGGGATCGTGATCTCTAAGTGATCTCTTTCTAGCTACTTTTACAACCTTTGTGTGGTGCTAGGGTTAGGAGTGTCTACGGCAAAGTTCCAGGTTAGATTCAGGTTAGGATCGTTAGTGACAACGCTGGCAGCTTCATCTAAGGGGGGGGTTAACCCTGGTTAGGAGGAGGTATCTACAGGCGCAGGCAAAGACTGATAGTAAGACCCATTAGTGGAAAGTTAGACGTAGCATACTTAGTAGACCCCGAGCAAGAGCTCCCGCTCGCATTCCCCATTCACAGTGTTCAGTTTATATCTTTTCTTTCAGTGCAATTTCAGTTTGGTGTTTTTATTTTATTTGCAAAAAGTTCCAAAATAAAAAAGAAGTATATAGCATAGTTTTTTTGAAGTGTACAGAGTTTCTTGATTTCATTTTTTGTTTTGGCAATTTTCGGTTCGTGTTGTTGGTTGGATTCAAGCCTTACCAGGGGTAGCTTCCGTCTTGGTGGAGGTGGCTTCTCCCCCCTCTTCTGGGCCCAGCTGGTAATAGTGTCGCCGCACACAAGGAGCCTCCTCCACCACCGCCGCTGCATTGGAGCTCACCTGGAGCTTGCGGATCGGCTGGGAATCGGGTTCGTTTGGGGTTTCTGTTACGGTTTTCTCTGGCTCTGGGCTTTTGTTCTTGGTGGTGGTTGTTGTCTTGGTGGTGGTGGTTAGTGTTGGTTCGTTGTTAATAGTAGGAGGAGGAGTAGTTGGTGGCAGAGAGAATATATCGCCAGGCTTAGTGGTAGTATACGTATACTGTGATAGCTTGTTATCTGAAGGATATACATTCATATACATAGTTTCAGGGGTTCCAATATTGATATAGCAGATATATATTATAGTATAGATGTGGGTTTATTTACTTGATCTTCGATCTCTTCTTTAATTCGTACCTGGTGCCGAAGCAGGTGCAGGAGCAGGAGCTGGAGCTGGTGCTGAAACTGGAGCTGGAGCTGGAGCTGGTGCTGGTGCCGTAGCTGGACTGGGACTGGTACCTCCCTTGGTGGTACTTCTTGTAGTAGTTGTCGTGGTGGTAATCACTGTACCTCCTCCTGGTGCTGCCTTTGGCGTTGGCGACCTTGGCTCGCTGGGTCCCCGGCTCCCACCTGGACTGGGACTGGCACTAGGCTGCTTCTTGGTGGTCTTGGTGGTAGTGCCTCCGGACGTCTGCCTGGCCACCGTGCTGGAGCTTATCCGGCTCGTTTCCGAGGGCGCCTGGCTCTCGTGCGAGCCCTCCCTCATCTCCCGGCGATAGGTGCGATTCGAGGAGATGCTCGAGCGCGGCGTCTGGTGCTGATGGGGATGCGGCTGAGGATGATGATGATTGGAGCCCACCGAGGTGGTGCTATCCGCGGGCGAACTGCTGCGCAGCGAGGCGGCAAAGGCCCGATGGGCGGCGTCCACCTCGCGCTCCTTCTGCAGCTGCCTACGGGTCACGGTCACCGTCTCCGTCTTGGTGGGACTTGGACCCTGACTGGGCTTGCCCGCCGGTGGCTGAGATCGACGTGGACTCACGGACTGACGTGGTGACCGTGGCTGCTCCACCTGTGTCTCAATGATGCGCTCCTTGCGGTTGGAACTCTGATTCCTTGAGACATTCCTGGCGCTCAGCGGCACCTCGCCATCGGGCTGGTCCGGACGCTGCACCGAAGGAAAGCCGTGGGTACTGGGAGGAGCCTCCCTCAGCTTCTGGGACTGTGTGCTGTAGGTATCATCGCCCAGGACCTCCCTTTCGGTGGTGCTGGAGCTGGTTTGCTGCTGCTTCACCTGGCGACTCTTCTCGGAACGCACTACCACCACCTCCTCGGTGGAGGGACGCTGGGAGGGATACTCCTGGGTGGGCTTGTTCGGGCGCACCGAGGGGAAGCCATGGGTGCTAAAGTCCCGGCCTGGAGACTGGCGGGCAGGTGAGGGAGCATGGTGTGGGGTTGGAGCCTTCTGCCGGGGCTGGCCACGATCGTCGTACTCCTCCACGGTCTCCGAGGTGGTCTCCGTGGAAAACCGCCGGCTGGACTTCTTCACCGAGGAGAAGGTGGAGCTCTCCTGCTGCTCCACATTGTCCACCACATCGCGCACTTGGCTGTGGTCCTGCACATCCTGCTGGACGCGTCGCTGGTTAAGGTTCTGGGTCTGATTGTGGCTGGGAGTCTGGTGGCTGGGAGCCTGATGCCTTGGAGTCTGGTGGCTGGGAGCCTGGTGGCTTGGAGCTTGGTGGCTAGGAGCCTCTGTCTCATACCGCTTGTTCTTCACAATAGTCCCATCCGGCAACCGCTTGACCGTGGTGATCATCTTGACATTGGGCTTGGGATACTCCACCGTATTGGAGATGATCTCGCCGGGCTGGGACATCAGGTGCTGGACATGCTGCTGGTATTCTGGGGAGGCCTTGTCCATGTCCACATACCGCTTGTTCTCCTCGTAGTGCTGCTGGGTCTGGACATTCCGGGTGCTGTTGCTCTGCTCGCGGCTCTCCGAGAAGCGCTCCTCCTGGCGCTGCAGTTGGATTTGCTCTTGGCGTTGGATCTGCTCTTGGCGCTGCAGTTGCTCTTGGCGGATTTGCTGCTCTTGGCGCTGGATTTGCTCTTGGTAGCGCTGCTCCTGCTGACGCCTCTGATCCTCCCACTCCCGCTGATGCTGCTGCTGATTCAGCTGCTGGGGCTTCTCCTGGCCATCGAGCAGATAGCGCGGCTCATCGCCGCCATACTCCACAGTAGAGGAAGAGGACACCACCTTGGAGGATGATGAGGTGGATGTAGAGCTCATCTTCATCTCGGTGCGGCCGCTCGACTCATCCCCGAAGACCACCTTCTCCTGCAGCTGGGTCTTGGAGCTTTCCGAGGCCTGCTTCACAAAGTTCTTGTCGTCGCCTTGGTGAGAGGCACTCGAGCGCTGCTCGTTGCGTCCCTTGAACTCGGCCTGGCCACCACCATTGAGCTTCTCCACGCCTACGTAGGTTGGAGGTTGTGGGTTGGACATGGGACATACAGAACAAACAGAGATTTTTGGGGTTAACACACAGAGAAATCACAGCACCGACAAGGGACCAGGGTTAGGTGAGAGTCAGAAACTCCGCTCCGGTCTCAGACACACGGGAAAAACTGGAGGAGCACTTACCGTCTGTCTTGGCCAGAGTCTCGGTGCGATAGGCCCTGCCATCGGGACTAACCTCGGAGGAGGTTTGAACATCCCAGCCCGTGGTGTTCGGCTGCGTCAAGGTCATCGAGTGGAAGCGCAGCTCGTGCGTGGGACTCGTCGAATCGCGCACCTCCTTGGACTTGAGGCTCTGGAAATTCTGATCAAGCAGAGCATCCCCGTGGCTAGGGGCCAGGGGATCCTTGGCTCCATAGCCGGCCAGGGTGCCATTGCCATTGGGCGCTTCCGACATGGTGGCGGCGGAGAGATCCGGTTCGTGCCTGTAGAGATTGCAAAGTCGCGACTCGCGCAGCTTGTAGAGATGCGATCGGATTTGCTTCTTGCGTTCGCTGTCCTCGGACTGCTGCCACTGGAAAGGGTTCGAAAAAAAAGGGAAAAGAAGCTGTAAAAATCTTGAAAACTATATATATAATATAAGTTGTCCTTGAGCCAATTAAGCCAAGTGGAACTGAACGCGGTGCTCGAGTTTGGAGCAAAGTGGAGTACCATATAGCCCACGCTCTCGTTGTCGCCGTCAGCGCTTGGTATGGCCATTTACGGCCACCAATCCCGAGCTCTTGTCTCCGCTCCGTCTCGATCTCGATCTCGATCTCGGTTGCGGCTCCTCCTCCGCCAATTAGCCGGTCTCAGCCAACACACGAAACTGACTCAGTCAGAGACTGGCCTTATGGCTAGAATATATAGCGAATATATATATATTCCGGCCAAGATCGAGCGAGATCGAGATGACGCCCCCAACAAGTTTGCCGGTTTCAATGGCAGAAGCCACCAGATGACCAAAAATGGACGGGATTACACACAGAGTCTATAATGAATGATTCAGACTTTTACAACTCGAGAAACTGTTTCAAAAACTTCAAGTTTAAGTTCAGGAAGTGAGCAATTACGTATTTTTCAAGTTTTTAAAAGTAAAAAAGAGCAAGAAACTCTTTGAACAATTTTAAATATATAAATTAGCAGTATTTAAAAGTAAACACATATTTTTCTGACACTAAAATTAATGGAATTAATTATGAAAACTAAAATTAATTGAAATGTATTGTAAAATCTGGTCATATTTGAATATTAAATACATTTCCAATTACTAGAAAATAGAGGGGAAAAGACATGGATGTTTATCGATTTGAAATCGATATTTTTCATTTTTAAAAACATTAAAAACATTTAGAAAGGGAGCAATTACGTATTTTTAAAGGTTTACAAGTAAGAAACAGCAAGAAACTCTTTTAAAAATGTTAAATATATAAATTAAAAGTATTTGAAAGTAAACAGATATTAATGGAATTATTTTTAAAACTTAAATTCATTGAAATGTATTGTAAAATCTAGTCATATTCAAATATTAAGTACATTTCCAATTACTAGAAAATAGAGAGGAAAAGATATGGATGTTTATCGATTTAAAATCGGTATTTTTGCATTTAAAAACATCGATTCTTTGCCAGCTCTAATAGAGGAAGCCTAAACCAGTTTAATTTATGTTAAAATTGTATCATTAATAGAAAACAAAGCTGATGGATGTTTATCGATTTAAAATCGATATTTTTCATTTAAAAACATCGGCTCTTTGCCAGCTCTAATAAAAGAGGCCTACACAAGTTTAATTTATGGTAAAATATTTTTGTATGCGAATATTAAGTACATTTCCAATTACCAGAAAATATAACTGAAAAAAGCATGGATGTTTATCGAATTAAAATCGATTTTTATTCATTTAAAAGAATCGAGACTTGGCCAGCTCTAGCAGAAGAAGAAGTAAAGAAGCATAGTAAATGGAGAAGGGAAGTAAGTGGCTTAAAAAGATTAATGCTTCTTGGAATCATGCCTATAGGTATCCTCCCCTATTCCCAGGAATAATACCTCAATAAAGTATCATTCTACACTTCCAATAAGATACAGGACCCTTGCCCAGCCTCAAAAATAAACAAAACTATCAGACTGCCATCGGGTTTACTTATAGCCCCCATATGATATCAGTTAACCGGCATTTCTCACTTGTTATCAGAAATCGAAATCGAAATCAAACATCAAATGGCTGACGTTTCCAGCTTATAAATAAAACATTGGCCATTCCAGAGCTGACCGATAAGCGTCGATCCAACAAAGAGTCTACACATTTATTTAAACAATAATCTAGAGAGGTTTCACAAGGAAAAAACAAAAAGAAAAACAAACAAAAATCGAATCAAGTTGAGGCGGCGGTGATATCACCTTTGGCTCAAGCGCGAAAACAACGTCAAATAACATTTGTATTAACAATAATGACACCTCCTCGCTCGATCCACATCTGTACAAATGTATATATCAGCAAATATGTATATATATAAGTAGCTTTATGCAAAATGCTGACTCTACAGCTTCGCTAACTGTTTTAATTTGAGTCAGCGAAATGGGGAAAACTTCCTTAAAAAACAGATGGAACAGGAAATGGAACTATGAATTATGAATAATTTGTAGATTAAAAGTTTGACTAGATAAAATGGAAAGTAGAAGTATAATGAATCAGCAAGATCAAGTCTATTCCAAAATCTGGTAGGGAAACTATTTTAAATAATTTAGAAAGCTTTTTGAGGTAAGTTTATAATTTTTATAGGGATTAAAGTGTTGTAAATTGAGTTTAATTTTAATTTGAAGAAGTCTAGAAATGAAAAGTGACTTGTTTCTTCTTTCTGTTTAATTTTTAATTTACTAACTTTTAATATTAATATTAAATTCAAATTCAAACTCATTTTTAAACAGACTTTAGTTCTTTTACTTCAGAAAAATCTCTGAAGAGCACTTAATATTTTTAATAACTTCCATAATCTTCTTGGAAGATTTGCTGGCTTTTTATGAAGAAATCTCCATGATTGATAGCTTCAGTTGTTGCTTTCTTTTCGACAGATGGCGCTCTGGCCGCTCGCCATCACTTTCAGCGCTTTCACTCGCCCAAATCAACAGATTCGCATTTCCAATTGACAAAAAAAATAAATAGATAAATAAAGCAAATAAAAAACAAATGCAAGAAATCAAAGAGAGAAGAGCTAGCCGAGAGTGTGTGTGTGTGTTTGTGTTTTTGCAAAAAGTTTGCAGCTTAGCTTTTGTTTGTTTGTTTTTTTTTTTGCTTTTTGTTTTGTATTCAAGAACTGGTCGCGTGGTCGCAGTCTAGACCTGCGTCTTGGAACGCCTCTGCTTGCGTCCCAAGCCCTGCACTGGAAACAATTTTTGATACAAAGTTTCTAAGTTTTAATAATGAAAGTTTAGATATTTAAAAAAAAAAAACATAAATATTATAATATTATATTTCTTATTATGAAAAACTAGATTTTAATATTAACTTTTCAATTAGATTTAAATATTTTTTGTGTTTCTAAAATCAATAAAGATTTTTAATGAATTCCCCCAACTATTAAATTTAATAAATATTATTATACAATTTATTTGTAGTCCCATCTTTACTATTTTCTTTGTTTTCAGTGTATCGCTCTGTCGCTGCCTCTGTCGCTGTCGCTGCCCGAATGACGTAATTTCTAAAAGTGCCGTGATAACCAGTTGAGAAGAAGAAGACGACGAGGAGGAGGAGGAGGCAGATACAGAGACAGTAGAAGAAGAAGAAGAAGCAGCAGCAGATTTCGCACCTCTGCAGCGACGCTGGCAGCGGCAGCGGCAACCTGTTGGGCGTCAACGCCGGCGCCAGCGTCAGCAGCGACGCCGACTGCAGGCCTAATGATGAGGAATGATGGGGAGCTGTCTCTCTGTCTCCGACTCCCTCCTTCTCCCCCTCTCGTGCTCGATCGCTCTGCTGCTCGGATGACGTGACGTGCGAATGCTGATAAATTATTTTTCAAGTTTCTGCTTTTTGTGTTTTTGTTGTTTTATTATTATTATTTATATTTTCGTTGTGCCGTTGTTCATTTTTAGCTGTCGTGTCAGCCGGTGTTGACCTCCGTTTCGTGTTATTTTTTATTTGTTTTTTTTTCTTTCTTCTCTTTTTTTGGCAAAAAACAAATCGTTTTTGTTATTGAAATTAAAGTTTATTAAAAACTTAATTGAGAGGAAATCAACGCAGAGCAAAAGAGCGAGAGAGAGAGTGCTAGGCAAGGTCAAGGGGTCATCATTGCACACGCACACGAAATTAATCGAAGTTTTCGATATCTTTTGCATGCAAAAATCGTAATATCGAAGCTTTTTCAGCTCTAGATAAACATGGGTTTGTTTTCTTATTTTAATTGAATTCCCATTCCCACAGATTAAGAATTATAGGAAGCAACATAATATAAATAACTAAAACGTGAGCTAGGCTTTAAATTAAAATGGCAAAAATAATATAAACCTTTTGTTATCGACGATTATAGCCATGTTTTAATCGAAATCAGTGATAAATGAATCATGGCAAGCAGTAATATTTAATTTACATGTACAACATATTTAGTAAAGCCAATAACACAGAAGCAGAGATGAAATTATTCGAAGTTTTCGATATCTTTTGCGTGCAAATATCGTAATATCGAAGTTTTTCCAGCTCTAGATAAACATGGGTTTGTTTCCTCGTTTTAATTGAATTCCCATTCCCACAGATTAAGAATTATAGGAAGTAACATAATATAAATAACTAAAACGTGAGATATGCTTTAAATAATAATTGCAAAAATAATATAAAACTTTTGTTATCGATGATTGTAGCCATGTTTTAATCGAAATCAGTGGTAAATGAATCATGGCATGCAGAAATATTTAATTTACATTTAAGACGTTACAAAATATTTAAGTAAAGCCGATAACTGGAAAATGTTGCCATAAATATAATGTAAAAAATTAAGAAATGGTATTGCAAATGTTTTTAAAATAGTCAAAAGCTAATTTAAAATAAAAACAATAACCAAAAGTTAGAATTATCTTTAAAACCCATACACCCAAAAAAAAATCATAATAGAACCTATACGATTGTTACATGAATTCTATACTCTTGAGTATGAAAAATTTCTTAATAAAATGCTTATCAATTTAATACTACGAAAGTATACATTTTATACTCATCTGCACCAATATTTCATAATAATCACTAACGCGACAAACAGAAAAGCACTAAATTCCAGCTAAAAATAAGACTCAAAAATACACAATTGAAACTATAGCGTATAAAAACTAAACTTTGGAATATACATTTGATATTTTGATGTATAAAATCTATACTTAACTCGTTATACTGCTTGGCTTTTTGGTGTACTTTTCGATACCTTAAAAGCTCTTAGAAACATAACTATATCCCTATTTCTTTCAGTATTTGCACTTTGCTGCCGGCGTTAATTGTTAGTTTTTATTATTATTCTTTTTATGGCCATTTCGATTTCAATTCCCGATGCCAGTTCAATCTCGGTGCCGAGTGCATACTATATGTATGCATATGCATATTAAAGTGACCTAATTGCCGCTGTCCGACCAATCGAGAATCGGAGAGTCGTCGAATCTAGAATTGAGAATTTTAAATTGTGTCATTGTGCAGCGCCAGCGACGTCAGAAACATGTTTATTATGTTTGCTTTGCCGCTGACTTATTTGTGTGTGTTTTCGGTTTCGCTGTCAGCGTCTTATTTTGGGTATGACATCGCCTCCGGTGCCCCAGCTCCCCACCTGCCCAGGTGAATAAAACATGGCTCTATAAAGAGACCAAGTCGGGTTCTAAAAGTGGAGCACTTTCGTGGCATCGCTGGCTGCATATAAAGCACCGGCTAAACCCGAAAACCCCAAAAAACAAAACTGGACCCACTTTTTGGCCTGGGAAATAACTCAATTTTTTTTTGGGGTCTCTCAGTGATCGATGGACAGCTGTCAAAGCGACTAAGCGTGTGGGAAATTATAATGCCACAGTCCCCGATCCCATAGGTGATATATTATAACCCAGACATGGCACAGAAACAAAAAATTATTGACATGAAATAAGGTTTCAGTTGTGATATAAATTCATGTAGAAATTAAGTATTTGTATATAAATTATGAGCAAATACTTAAGTGATTGAAAAATAACCTTTACAAAATAATAAACTGGGGTTTTCAACTACAAGTGAATCAGATAATATTGTAAAATATTATTTCTACATATAACTTGATATTTATTAATACTAAACTTACTTCACTTTTATATCAATTTTGGGATTAATAAAATAAAATTGTAAACTATGACAGATCTTTACTAATTCTGTATTTCTTTATTTATTTGCTTTTGTGTACCAACTCAGTATTAATAATTTAACTTTTAAGCCCCAAAATGATCTCATACTCGAAAGCCAAATAGTAGGAAATATTATAATGCATGGCGGATATGTATATGTATATTCCGAACAATTATCGAAGCCAAAGTCATTAGTGCAGGTGGAGATTTTTTGTAGCGTTTTGTTTCTCGTGGCCGGAAAGAGCGACTTGCCCAGATTTTCTCAAATTTAAGTTGGCTTAATTCAGAGCCAAGGTTGCGAGTGATTCTCGTGATAACTACATTAATTTATTACTTGTTTAAATTCAATATTAATTAAAGGATGCTCACTATAGTTCTCTCCTTATTTTCCTCTGTGTACTACAGTTTTTCCTAGCTTAAAATATTAAAATGAGCCAGGATTTATCGTAACATCTATCACCGACAATGGGGAGCAATTATTCTGGAATAATTACAGGCTAAATCAAAAAATCTCTGAACAAAACCCTTGGGGCTGCCGAGAGATCTGTGTATATTCTGTGATCTGGTTTCGCTCGTCGGTGGAAAAGCGTAGAACGGTTGCCAAGGCCAACAGCCCACGGCGATGGGGTAACTCGTTTCCCCTTGTAATTAGATGCACTCCTCCCTATTCCGATTAGCATATGGTACGTACACCTTACACACTCTACACTCTACACTCTATAAACACGATCGTCAGCTGTTCTGTTCTGGCCGGGATCCTCGATCGGCCCACGAACACCACAAATTCCCCGATAAGATCCGTTTGTTTTTTTTCGTTTGTTTACAAGCCACTTGGCGGAGATATAGATACAAGTGTACAGATACAGATACAGGGTACAGGTGTTGTTCGCTAATTGAAATAAGTGACTTCGTTATGCCAGCAAAGATTATACAAATAAATAATGTTTGCTGTGGAAAAGGTATAATGTCAATTATAAGGTAATCTTGAGAAAATATTTTAGTTTATTATTTTGAATAAACTGAATACTTCCAGAACCCTTTTTTTATACACCCAAAAAAAAAAACAAGAGTTTAACCTTTCTACGCGTTGTCTTAAAAGTATACTCAAGCAGTATAACGAGTTTAGTATAAATTTTATACTTCAAACTATCAAATGTATACTCCAAAGTTTAGTTTTTATACTCTATAGTTTCAATTGTGTATTTTTGAGTATTATTTGTATACGAACCTACATCGAAAATTCGATAACATATCGCGTTAGCTGGAATTTAGTGCTTTTCTGTTTGTCGCGTTAGTGATTATTATGAAATATGGGTGCAGATGAGTATAAAATGTATACTTTCGTAGTATTAAATTCATAAGCATCTTATTAAGAAATTTTTCATACTCAGGAGTATAGAATTCATGTAAGAATCGTATAGGTTCTATGATGATTTTTTTTTGGGTGTAGCAAAGATTATAAAAAATAAATAATGTTTGTTTTTGGAAAAGGTATTATGCAAATTATAAGGAAATCTTAAGAAAATATTTTAGTTTATTATTTTAAATAAACTAAAAACCTCCAGAACCCTTTTTTTTAATAGATAAATTTTGAAAAATTCTTGAGAGCTTCATTTTAAGGGTTACAATATATATTTTTTTACGAACTCTAAAAAATCCCAGAAGCTTGTTAACCCCTTTTTAAATTGCACTTGATAGCTTTCCCAGGCCACATGAAAAATGCATTATAATAACCGCAATTACTGTCGCTGCTATTGATTGGCTTTCCATTCGATTCCACCCTAAAGTCCAACCCGATACCTTAATGCTAAATTTATAACCCTAATTCCCCCCGAAGAACGATGACTGTATTGTAAGACGTTTCTACATTTTTACACAGACATACATATATGTACATATAGCTACAGTTACTAACTGTTATGCAAAAGGTGGCGAGAGAGAAAAGGTTAAACTGTGCGAAAGTGTGAAAGTTAATACGAGAAGAAAGAGCGGGAAGAAAGAGAGGAGAACAGCCTCGCAGCTTCTTCTGGGGTTTTATGTGTTTCTTTTTCATTTTTTTTTTTTCATATTCTTTCCGAAATGACAGAAAAAATTACCTCAGGTAAGAAAACGACTTGATTTCTCAGTTGTTCTTTCTTTTTGATTTTTTGGCCAAATCCCTGTTTCGAATTCTTCTCGTTGGGATTGTTGTTGTTGATTGGAGTCGGAGTTGTTGTTGTCGTTGTTGAACCGGCAAGAAAAGGCACGTAAAAAAACACTTGATGGCAACAAAAAAAAAGGTGTGACTAATCCTTGTCCTCTTCTCCTTTTATTGTATTCGATTTTTGTTGTTTAAATAAATAAATAATAAAAAAAATAAAGTGATCGTTGTTGTGACTTGTTGTTGAGCGTTGTTGTTTGTTATTTGCTTTAGTTTATGTTCTTTTTTTTGTTTTCACCGAGCGTCGACACGTTGCAATCGATCGAGCACCAAAATCAGACTGAAGTTTCCAATCAGAATCGCAAAGCCGCCTAAAGTGGCCGCCAGCTTAGACGCCAGCAGCGAAGCCGGCAGCGACGCGAGCAGCGAAGCGGGCAGCGAGCCGAGATATGACCGAATACGAAAAAACGGCAAATAAACGAAGATGACGCGACCGGCGGCCGGGGCACAGTGGGGCAAATCACGAATATTAAGGAGTAAAATATATTTACAAATAATATTATTCTAAGTGGGAAAAAAAACAGAGAAATAATATTTAAACTTAAGAAAGAGGAAAACCCGTAATTAGATAAATTTATCAAAAAGAAATGGATATTTTTTAAACAGGTAACAGGTTAAACTAAAATGAATATACTAAAAAATCCTATAAACGCCATTACTTGTTACATATTTAAAAAATATCTAGAAGCATTCAATATATATTAAAATAATATTATTGTAAGTGGGAAAAAAAAACAGAGAAATAATATTTAAAATTAAGAGAGGGAAACCCGAAATTAGATAAATTTATCAAGAAGAAATGGATATTTTTTATACAGGTAACATTATAAAATTATTTTATTTAAAGCATTGGCTTTAGAGCTAAACTAAAATGAATATACTGAAAAATCCTATAAAAGCCATTTCTTTTTACATATTTCAAAAATATATAGAAGCATTTAATATATATTAAAATAATATTATTGTAAGTGGGCAAAAAAAAACATAGAAATAATATTTAAAATTAAGAGAGAGGAAACCCCGTAATTAGATAAATTTATCAAGAAGAAATGGATATTTTTTAAAGAGGTAACATTATAAAATTATTTTATTTAAAGCATTGGCTTTAAAATCCTATAAAAGACATTTCTTTTTACATATTAAAAAATATCTAGACGCATTTAAGTATTATCTATGATATCCCATCCTGAATATCCCAACAGAAATCGTCTTAAAAAGTTTTCCCAATTATTAAAGGGCTAAAACCCACTTCCTGACTCTCTCGACTAATGAAATATTTATTTGAATTTAGT
The DNA here is from genome assembly GCA_008044355.1 of Drosophila lacteicornis. Taxonomy (NCBI): domain Eukaryota; kingdom Metazoa; phylum Arthropoda; class Insecta; order Diptera; family Drosophilidae; genus Drosophila; species Drosophila lacteicornis. The sequence goes on from VNKF01000218.1 coordinate 171,473, forward strand.
TATTTATTTACTTATCCTACGGACATGGCTCATCCGCCTCGAATTGCATTTGGAACGTGTTCGATTTTGGTTTTTTAGGTTTCCGATGATGGGAATCCGCGCGTTCCATAATAAATCACTCATTGGTGGGTGTCATTGTTGCAGTAATAATTAATAACAATGTTAATAATAGACACCTATTTCTTTGAGACTATTTTTGGACTAACTGCTGCCCACAATTTGGATCTAAAAGAAAATTACTCATCGGCGTTGGCGCAGACGTTGCGCAGACGCAGCCGCAGCCGCAGACATAGTCGTGACTAGCAGCCCGCCCCACTGTATAGTATGTCTAGTCTCGGTCTGTGGTGTCCAATGTCCACTGTCCACTGTTCGGTGGCCACTTGCTGCATTTGGCCATTTGCCATACGCGGGTGTCTCGGCTTTAATTTTTTATTTATTCCCCGACTTACTCCGTGTGCCAGTTCAACTTTGGCTCATTGATTTATTCCGCAGTCGATGGCTGGCCGGCCCACGCGTTTCTTCGCCTGTCTGGCTGAATCGAATCGAATCGAATTGAATTGAATCGAATCAAAAAGAGTCGAAGCCGCAGCCGAAGTCGCAGTTGAAGTCGAAGTCGAAGTCTCATGGCCAAGAGCCAGCCAACGCTCTCGGGTGCTCCGTTTGGTCAGGTTCTGAGTCCAACTGAGCGGATCTGAGCCGCCCAGGGATGTCAAATTTTTTAAATTTAAGAAATAACCAGTTTTAATTTAAGAGAGATTTTTAGGAACCTTAAACAAAGGCTTTAAATTTATAGAACAATTTAAGAAAATGTATATGAATATGAATATAAGAAATAACCAGTATTAAGTATTAAGTATTAAGGCTTTAAATTTATAGAAAAATTTAAGAAAATGTATGATTCATCAGACACATAATAATACACCCAAAAAAAAAACCGTCATAGAAACTATACTATTGTTACATGAATTCTAATCTCTTAAGTATTAAAAATGTCTTAATAAGATGCCTATTAATTTGATACTACGAAAGTATACATTTTATACTCATCTGCACCAAGACTTCAGAATAATCACTAACGCGACAAACAGAAAAGCACTAAATTCCAGCTAACGTGATATGTTATCGAATTTTCGATGTAGGTTCGTATAAAAATAATACTCAAAAATACACAATTGAAACTTTGGAGTATAAAAATTATACTTTGTAGTATATATTTAATATTTTATAGTATAAAATGTATACTAAACACGTTATACTACATGAGTATACTTTTAAGACAACGCGTAGAAAGGTTAAACTCTTGTGTTTTTTGGGTATACCATTTTTTTTTAGTTATAAGAAATAACCAGTATTAAGTATTAAGTATTAAGGCTTTAAATTTATAGAATTACTAAAAAAAAATACATGATGATTCATGAGACACAAAAAATAATAAGCTTAAATTAATTGTTTGAACATAATCAAGTATATATTGATATTTCTAATTATACTAATTTTAGCTTTTGATAAGATAAGAAATTGTTTTGAAATTGCTTTTGGAACTTGAGATAAGATTCGCTTGTCATTTCAATCGGAAGTATTTATTAAATTAAAAAGTCTGTTTGTTTTTATTAGATTAGACAATGAATGAAAGGTTTATAGACTTTAAAAAAGAATTTACATTTAGCAATGCTATAAAAAAAAACTTTCTGATATTAAACCTTATCCTTGTGTAAAAAAAAAAAACAATTTTAATAAGAAAATGTTAAAAACAAAGTTTCTAAATTAATTCCAATTAATATCGATTTATTTCAGGTTTTATGTTATTTTTAAAGCCTGCATCCCTGTCTATGTATGGCGTCATCGCCAGGAGCAGAGCAACAAGAGGAGATAAGAGGCAGACAGAAGGCAGAGAAGAAGAAGGCAGGGAGCAGGAAAAGATGGAGAAGAGAAGGATCAGGAGATGGAGGAGGCCAGCGGCGGTCAGCGGAGCTCAGAGGCCAAGAGCTGGAATTGATTCATGGCCAATGAGTCATCGCTGGCTTTATCAGTCGAACGGTCGCTGCCGGCCGCTGCCGCAGCATCCCAATTTGTCGCTGCTGCTGCTGCTGCTGCTGCTCTCTCCCTGCCTCTCCTTATTCTCCTCCTCCTTTTCTCTCCCTCTCTATCTTTCTCCAAAGCAGCGACGCGACTGCGTGGGTCGAAGATCGTCTGCTGTTGCTGCTTCTTCTTCTTTCGTCTGTTACTCTAACAGAAGGTACTTAACATTTCGGTTAAATGTTAAAAAAATAATGTAAAATTCTAAAATAAATTCAGTTTAAATTAGAAATAAACCAAAACAAAACTATCAGGGATGCCCCAGAAATTGCTGTTTATTTAAAACCTTACTTTTAAATACTTTAAATACTTAAGAAGTGCCTTATTTACATTTAAAAGATTTTTAATATCAGGGCTGCCCCAGAAATTGCTGTTTATTTGAAATCTCTTCAAATTTCACCAAAAAGTATGCTACAAAAGTTAAAACCTTACAAAACCTAACCTACAAAACTTCTTTGCTTACTTGTCAATACTTTAAATACTTAAGATGTGCCTTATTTACATTAAAACGATTTTCAATAACCTTGAATGTATTTTAAATTGAATAAAAAACTAGCTTTTCAAAGGGTATTACCCTCTTCGATATTAAACCATCTGCCTCGCTGTTATTCTTCATTAATGCAGTTAGATAGATCATTTTCTCTTCCTTTTTTTTTTTGGATCGCTGCGACATCGACATCGTCATCGTCATCGTTTTTCCATTGATTTTTCTAACGACTTTTTAACGATTATTGCAAATGTCTGAGCCAAGTCAGCGACTAGCTTGCTGGCGGCCCACGCGGACAGCCGGCTTTACAGTGAGCAACCCCATAAATGACCCAATTTGGTCAGGTTGAACTGGGTGACTGACTGACTGACTAAACATGGATGGTCCGCAGTCCGGAGTCCCGACTTTCTGGTCAGTTCTCGAACCAAGTCAGGGCTTTGAAAGGCAATGCCACCTGGCTTGGCTTGGACACAGGCAACGGGGACACAAGTCCGTCAAGGAGTCAATGAACTTTTAACAGAAATTGTGACAGAAATAATAATAATTTAAATACTTAAATTTATTTCTCTGTTTTCAAATTTATTGATTAAAAAATAACCACAAAAATATCAATCAATTTAAAGTTAATTTTACATAATCTAGAAGTATGACAAGATATGATTTGTAGCATACTTTTCGACTGAATTTCAAGTGATTTCATAATAAAATGTTTAACAAATATTTGTATATATTCCTTACTATTAATAAATTCATATTTTATTAGGTAACTCACCATTTTCCTCAGCAACTCCTCATTTTGAATATCACCCAAATCGCATTCCACCTCCATGGCAAAGGAAAACTAAAAAAGAAAGAAAAACACCTTTGTTAGTTTCTAGAAATAATACAAGATAGTGGCCGTTTAGATTAGAGACTATCAGAGATTAGTTTTTAGCCGATGATGCAATTTATTTCACTGCACATTTCTCATGCTGATTTATTTGATAATTTGTCGCCCGTACTGCACTGAGTAATACATATAGCTGTCTCTGCCATCGATCATGATCAGTGTTATGGGCACTGGCGAACGAGGCGAGCCAGAATCGGCCAGAATCGGCTAGAATCGGCTAGGAGTCCCCGGGCCAGAATCGGCCAGCTAGTTGTGACATTTCCCCCGTAAATGGCTAGAATCAAACATGGCCAGCGAGAGCTGCATATAAATGCAACGCTGTTTTTACACAGAGAAAGAATATTCAATTATTTGTATATTTTAAAAAATTAAGAGAGCTTTTAACTAACCATGAAACCCTTGATTCCATATTATTTTTGACATCTTTCTACATAAATAAGCGATTTTACTTTTTCTTACAAATTTGGTTAAGTAATATTGAATACTTTGTTATTTATTTATTACAGTTGGGTATGTTTATTAGTTTACAAAACAATTTTTGGCAAATTATAAGTAAATTGGCTTTCTTTTTATGGGTTTTGTAGACTAATTTTGGTCTGAATTTTAACTGCCAGCGATTTCTGTGGCATCCCTGTCTTTTGTTTTTGCAAAATCCCTGCAATAAGTATGCAATGAAGGACTTTAGTGGCAAACATTCTGTCTTTTAATGACAAGAAAATTAGTTTCATGCTCTTTTTTTATTTTATAATTAGCACTAAGCCTTAATACAAGTACTAGCTAGTGTCTTAGTGATAGAAAAAATGATTTTCTTGCCTTTTTATTAGCACTTAGCATTAGTTCAACTGCTACCTTTTTCTACGGTGCACCTGTTGTGGCTGCTCATTGAGCTGGCTTCGCTTTTGGTTAACATCAACACGCTCGGCTCAAGCTCGGTCTCGGGCTCGGTCAATTGGCAATAAATCTGGCGAATCCATCGGAGGTGAGGCGAGCCGCCCGGCCAAAAGCCAAACAAGTTCAAAACCACAATTGGGCAAACACAATCGCTGGCTGACTGGCTGGCTGGCTGGCCCCAGAGAGCCGCATCCGAACGAGCAATTGAACTTGAAACACCGGCGGCGGGCCAAGTTAACAACAGCCTCCTCTCCTGTATTCAAAAGTGTCAGGCGAAAAGTGTCTCAACGCATTTGCCTTCAACTGACTGATCAAAACCTTAAGCTATATCTTTTCCTTATATATATCTTAATATTTAATGGAATTAACTTTGTAAAGCCACCTACAATGTTTCGGATATGTCTTCTTTTATTATCGTTTGCTCTTCACAATGAACTAATTGAAATGACAGCAATTCGTTTCAATAAAATCTCCCAAAATGGGCATTACTCCTACAATATTTGTTCCCAATATATTCAGATCATAATTCCCTTAATCCGGATAACATAAATCGAAGACAAATCAAAGCCATCCATTTAACGCATTTATGGGTCATCCATCAAAGCCATGGGGACTTGACCAATAAAAATTAAATAAAGATGTACGCTTTATGCTTTATATATATCGTGATCTTTACCTTATAGAAATCGCGGGGGCTGGCGTGTGGCCAATGCCCTAAGAACGCCGCATAAAAATTATAAATGACCGAAAGCGGCTAACGAAACCGTCACATTTCGCTGTTGGCCAATTAAAAACCGTTTTATTACCGAAAATCACTGACTTTTGGTCTGTCAAGATTTATGGCTTGATATCAAATAGGCATAAGATGCAAATTCAAGTGGATTTAAGAGCTATATATTAAGGGGTGCATTGAGCAAATGTTAATTGGTTTTAATACGGGTTTAAGTAAAATTTATGTTCGCTTATTGATTTTTTAGGATTTCGTTTTTAGCTTTTTGAGTTGTATAACAAATGTTAATTTAATGTAACAAGTATTATGGTCACTCTATGAATTTTAAATTGATTTAAATTGATGCAAGACCGTACAAAAATAATACCAAAAATTAATTTTGTTCATAAATTAGTTTCTTAAATTATTTCTCTTGCTTAATTTTTAACTAATGACACCTGGGCACATTATTATTATGGTCACTCTATGAATTTTAAATAGATTTAAATTGATGCAAGACCCTACAAAAATAATACCTAAAATTAATTTTGTTCATAAATTAGTTTCTTAAATTATTTCTTTTGGTTAATTTTTAACTAATGTCACCTGGGCACATTATTTTAGGTGTTTATGTATTGAATCTGGCGCTTTTGGCGCCAGCTTTCAGGAAAACCGCAGAAATCACCGCAAAACTGTTAGAATTCCCAACCAACATTGTAGTCAACATACAAATCTCTATCCCTCTCCCACTCGCTTTTGCTCTCTGTAATGTAACAGTGGCGCGGACAGGGATTGAGCTTAACATAAATAGTCAAAGATATTTAAAAACTCCCCAGTCATCCAATCTTTTTATATATGCAATTACAAGGAACATTTAAAGAAAAAATAAATTTATGTTAATCCCTCTTAACTACGCCCCTGTGCTGCACTCACCTGCTGCTGCTGCTGCTGCTGCGACTGCGACGGCGACTGCGACTGCGGCTGCTGGTTTTTCTGCTTCTTATCAGAGAGACGTCGCCTTCGGGGCTTTCGTAACTCGAGACGAGATGATCGCAGACAAACGGCACAAGTTGGCAAGTTGGCAAATATTTGAGCAGTTTATATAGTTTTATTGTTTATAATTTTTACGGAAAGATCAAGTTGCGGCTGCCGCGGCGCGCTTCTGCATAAAGTCACTCGCGTTTCCAGCGACTTGAGGCGGGGTTTTAAATGCGATTTCACGATTGATTTGCGGTTGGACTATTGTGATTATTATTATTATTGTTATTGTTATTAAATGTTTACCAAAACAACAAACAAAAAAAATAAAGAAACACGAATTTTTGTCAACAAAAATTTAGAAAAATTAAAAAAAAACAATATTCACTTCAACACAACAAAAAAAAAAAACAATTATAACAAAAGTTCGATTCGTTTTGGGGACTAGGGCGGATGCGGATACGGATACGGATGTGGATGTGGATGCAGTTGATGCGATTGGCACGAGCGGAGGCTCTGGACTGATTGCAGGCCGCCGTTGCTGCCGCATTTAGTTCCCTCGAGCTCGAGACCGAGCCCCAGCCCGACGCCGCCGGCGGCCGCGCAGCTGGAGTTGCCACCGCAGCAGCAATGCTGCTCTCTACACTCTGAAAAAATAAGGCTATGATACTGCATTAGATATTAATAATAATAATTCATTGGAGTTTTCCTTAGAGGCTTGACAGCAACGGCTTTACGGAGGATCCAAAGAGACTTGAAATCAGTTCCTAATAAAGAGTTTCCAATGTAAAAAAAATAAAATAAATACACCCAAAAAAAACAAGAGTTTAACCTTTCTACGCGTTGTCTTAAAAGTATACTCAAGTAGTATAACGGGTTTAGTATAAATTTTATACTTTAAAATATTAAATGTATACTACAAAGTCTAATTTTTACACTCCAAAGTTTCAATTGTGTATTTTTGAGTATTATTTTTATACGAACCTACATCGAAAATTGGATAACATATCGCGTTAGCTGGAATTTAGTGCTTTTCTGTTTGTCGCGTTAGTGATTATTATGAAATATTGGTGCAGATGAGTATAAAATGTATACTTTCGTAGTATCAAATTAATAAGCATCTTATTAAAAAAAATTTAGTGCTCAAGAGTATAGAATTCATGTAACAATAGTATAGTTTCTATATCAATTTTTTTTGGGTGTATAAAATATTTTACGGCTTAGCTTTAGTGTGTTTGTAAGCATGCTATTGGCATTATTTTTAAGTGATTTCTTATCTCTTTGATACTAGCTTTTACCAAAGAGAGCCTAGTATATTTTTTAAAGATAAAAAATTACAGAAAACAGAGAATTTATTGCTCTTAAAGCTAAGGATAAATCTTACAAAAACTACAAAAAACTTTCTATGTAGTTAAGGAAGAAAATCAGAACAAGAATTATTATTAATACAACATTAATTAAACTTTTTTTTAGAAGAATCATTATTTTAAATTCAACCTTTGCTAATAAACTCCACCTTAAATTCCAGTGTACCTGCAGAAGTGACTCTGGCAACGCCTTTACCTCAGCTGATCCTGAAAGATAAGGAAAGTGAGAGCCATCGTCCAAGATAGAGAGAGAGCGGAGAGAACTCCAGAACTCCAGAACTCGATAATCCCTGCATGACTAATGAGCGGCGAAAAAACGAGATTTAAAAACAAAAAAGAACCAAAGTCAAAGGCCTGCGCCAAACCCTTTGCATATTTTTCTTATGACACCTTTCGAGTGTTGCGTGCTTTAATTTGAAATTCTTAAACAATATTCTTAGCACATATTTTACTCAGAAATTAAGTGTAAGTAGATATGACTGAAGCTCATAATAGCAAAGCTATTTGTGGGCCAAAAATAATAGAGGTTGTTAGAAGAAAATTAAGCTAGCAGCTAAATTATAAATAATTTTAGATTCATTAAATTTAAAGTAAAATAAAATAATGACTAATTTAGATTAATTAAATTTAAAGTAAAGTCGTTTCTGTTATATTGTCATCATTTTCTATTCGAAGAAGAGCTCTAAAAATGCTAAAACTTCTCTTAAAAATACCTGACACACCTCTTAGAAATTAATATTAATATTTACCTTCAAGCAAAATCTCATAAGATTTGTCCATAAATATTTCTGGGATTAGTTCTGGAGACAAGATCTACCTGGAGATCTGGAGAGCTTGGAGATAGAGGGCAAGATTGGATGGCCTTATCGCCAGTTTTTATCGCAATATCAAAAAATGGCCGGGACGAGGCTGAGGCCAAAAAAATCAACAACTCGAATGCCAACAGGGTCAGTGGCTGTTTTGGCCAAAACCACCTTATTAGCGTTCATCATCGCAACGCACTATATGCACCTACCCCTCTCTCTTTTTACACACACTGTGTGCCAGTGGAGTGTGCGTGTGTTGAATGCCAACGAGCGCCGGTGATCAGTTTTCAGTGGCATTAAAATTACATGAAATGCTGTAAATTCTAGGAAAACATTTGCTTATGCAAGTGGCCCAAGGGTAACAGCAGCTTCCAGAAATATTTACAACAAAAATATATATATATTAAAAAAATAGAATAAGGAGTTTTTGTTTTTAAATTAAATATATATAAAAAGAAAACTCAGAGAGATCTCTTTTGTCAAAGAAATGCAGCAGGCTTGGATTCTAGGCATAGCCAGTGTCTGTCATCAGTAATATTTGACAAAAAATAGTAAATAATAAATAAATAATCAGCGTTGCTACAGAAATAGCTTAGCATTTAAAATCATATTAAATAACAAGCAAAAAATATTCCTAAAAATGCATAAACCCTTAAGAACATAGTTTTCCTTACAAAATATTTTAAGGCATGCTTCTAGGCGCCTTTTAAAATAATTTAAAAGTTCTTAGCCATTACTGGTTTAAAAAAAATAATAATTTCCAGAAAAACTAAATCAACTCCATTGTTTTTATGGAAAATCCAGGCCCCTTTTCACTCTAAATTTAACGAAATACGCCTAATAACCTTCTAATAATGACTGCCGGCAACAGCTGGCGCCTCTGCAGATATGGCCAAGGCCCTTGGAGGAGTCGAGTGAAAGCCAGAGCCAGTCCCAGTCCCAGTCCCAGTCCCAATCCGAGTCCCAGTCCCAGTCCAAGCTGTCCACTTTTGGACACTGTCCTTGTGCCCGCCTGTCTGACGTCAGGCTACGTAGGCAGTTGAAGAGGCGACGACGACGACGACAATGCACACGTCTGTCTCTGCAACATGTTGCCGCCACTGCTGCGCTGCCACGGCTGTGCCTTAAATGGTCGGGGCAACTTTACCAAATCGCCAACATCACGCACAATGCATCTTATTTTTTCTCTTTTATTAATTTATTTTAAGTGATTCACGGCAGCGAACTGAAATCGAAAACTGCAAAACTGCAAACGAAAACGAACCTTGGCAGGCCCAAAATTGTCAACACTGATTGATTTGAATTGCACTGCAGAAAAAAAAAAAAAACAAAACAAAAAAAGGCCGAAAAAACAAGCACCCAATGTTCAAGTGGAATTTCACCTTATTCTAGCCTAAATTAAACATTTAATTACTTAGCAATGCGATAAAAAGTGCATTAATGTAAAAAGGAACACACGGACATGGCTGGAGCACAGAAAATGTTGCCAGGCTAATGTTGCTAGGGAAATGTACCTAGGAAACACCCTGTGATCTTGCTGGCAACATATCGGACATGGCTTCTTTACAGAAAATGCTGCCACACTAATGTTACTAGTAAAATGTATCTAGGAAACAGCCTGTGATGCTGCTGGCAACAGATCAAACAAGGCTTGATCACAGAAAATGTTGCCAGGCTAATATTGGAAGGGAAATGTATCAAGGAAACACCCTGTGATGCTGCTCAGCCTGGACAAACAACTTTATTATCTAATAACTCCCATGTTAAGCATCCAAATTTACTCAAATGAATTTTTATTCCACTTATATTTCTTACAAAAATGTAAGGTTTTAATACAGGTTGAAAGCGATTTTTTTTAAATCACTTTAGGTGGCGCAAGTAGCCGTGGATTGATTTTAAGGTCCCTAAGAATGTTATTACCAAATTTGATAGCTCTAGCTCTCATAGTCTCTGAGATATAGGGGTACTTTTAGACTAACGGACAAACGGACAGACGGACAAGGCTAAATCGACTCTCCTGTCGATATATGGAATCGGACAAGCATCCTTCCGGCTTTTAAACATATTTTCTAATGGAACTATATTATAACATAATAATGTTAACATAAAAATAATGCTAAATAAATATTAAAATTACAATTACCCCAACAAATGAAACATAAACAAAGTTACTTTTTATTTCAACTACATATATTTATGCATAAAATGTACGCTTTATGAATGGTGTGGTATTTATTGTTGTGGAATTAACAGATATATTCGCGATGAACACTAAAAACTAATCAGTGCTAAATACAACTCTTAGTTCAAAATCATATCAGATATGGTTGGAGGCGGACGAGACCCGCTAGCTGTCCGTGTACGGTTACTATATGCTATGTGCTATATGCTATATGCACTATATATATATATATTGGCGATGTATACGATGCATGTAAATGTAAATGTATAGTTCGATGTTCGATGATATCAATATGAAAGCAACAATTTCATAAAAAATGTGTGCAAAAAAGATTTAAATTATTTAAAAAAAAAAATTATATATGAGTGTATGATAAATGTATATAACTTTATGTGTATATATATAGTGGAATATCTGGCTGATCTTACGAGTAAATGCTGCAGGATTAATAATCACATCAAAATTCGCTGAATGGAAGAGATTGAATGGCCAAGACGAGTGATGCTCCGTCCCGTAAATACTCATAGACCTTACACTTACCGAAAGAGATGATATTTATATATCAACAATTTACATACTAAATCCTACTAAATGGAGAGCGCTACGATTTTGGCACAAGGCTAACAACACTCGATCGAGGGATGATGGCTTGAATTGGATCCAGGAATCAATCAGGTTAATGCCTAATACTAGTAGGTGTCTTTCTTGGGGCACTACGACTAAGCTAAGCCTACATACTGCTTACTGATACGAAACCTTATGTGGGATTGGAAGAGCGGAAGAAAAGGAATTGCCATTTGTTTTAGGGTTCGAGCAGCTCGAACGCGCTAGCGAAAAAAATACATATATGTAAACGAGGATTGCACACACACTGAGATTATGTAGGAAACTTATCAACTTATGGAAGAGTCTGATCATGATCATGGAGATATATAATATATGCGGGACTTCGGTGGGTTTCGTAGGGGACTGTCACCTGGCAGGAGCCTCCTTCAATCCGTCACGCCCAGGTGCACCAGCTGCTGCATGGTCCGCTGCAAGTAGGTCGGGTCTGGGAACATATTAAACTGCGTCTTGTGGTCCACACTATTCCAGATCACCACATCCTCCCGGCCGGTGGTGACCGAGCGGCCAATGGAGAACAGCAAGCGTCGGTCGAAGGCGATCTTCAGGAAGCGCAGCACCTTGCGTCCTAAAGGACAATCGGGTAGATAGCAGATCCTGGGAAAGCCGACGGCAAAGAAGGCGCGACCCGGATGCGGATGCTCGGAGGTTTGCAGGCCAGAGGCGATGCTGGAGTTGGAAAAAGGGGTATATATGGTTAGGGTTTAGGCAAAGGAAAGGCATTGACTTACTCGTAGACAATCTGTATGGTGTTCTGACCCTCGTGGCCGGGCAGATTCTTGCTAATGATGCTCCAGGACATGCTGCCAATGGGCTGGTTGCCCACCTTTTCACCATAAACGATGCCGCACACCGGGCACTCGATAAAGAGGTTCTAGAAAATATTAATAAAATGTTTAGATCAGTGGTCGGCACAGATTTTTCTCAGTCGGCGCCGCTGCCGCTCAAGCACAGTATGCACAAAAGAGAACAGAAGAACAGTATGCAGAAAAGGGAACAGAAGAACAGTATGCACAAAAGAGAACAGAAGAATCAGTGCAGACAAATTGTAATTGTGTGGCTGGATTTAGCCTTTTTAGCGTTAAATAGCTAGTTCTTCGGTTAAAGCTATTATTTCGGCATATTACCAAGGGGAAGAAGAACAGTAAGCACAAAAAAGAACAGAAGAACAGTTTGCACAAAAGAGAACAGAAGAATCAGTGCAGACAAATTGTAATTGTGTGGCTGGATTTCGCTTTTTTAGCGTTAAATAGCTAGTTCTTAGGTTATAGCTAAGCACAGTATGCACAAAAGAGAACAGAAGAACAGCATGCACAAATAAAAACAGAAGAACAGAATAACAGTATGCAGAAAAGAGAACAGAGAATCAGTGCAGACAAATTGTAATTGTGTGGCTGGATTTAGCCTTTTTAGCGTTAAATAGCTAGTTCTTCGGTTAAAGCTATTATTTCGCCATATTACCAAGAGGAAGAAGAAGAGTATGCACAAAAGAGAACAGAAGAACAGTATGCAGAAAAGAGAACAGAGAATCAGTGCAGACAAATTGTAATTGTGTGGCTGGATTTAGCCTTTTTAGCGTTAAAAAGCTAGTTCTTAGGTTATAGCTATTATTTCGCCATATTACCATATATCTTAGCTTATGTAGTGTTCAAGTTTCACTCATGCAAATGCAATTTTGGAATTTTAGATTGAAGCGAGATAACCCCATACTCGCTGTCCCGCTCTAGCTCACCTTGTTCAGTTCGTTTTGCTGGGCAATAATCATTCCGTTGAGGCACTGCAGATGCATCAGATGCTGGCAGCGACTCAGCGAGATGGCCGGATTCTGGGCGGAGTGCACCAGCTCCTCCATGCACATCGGGCAGGGCTGGGCATTGGGCCAGAGCGGCGGCTCCACCACCTTGACAAAGCGCGATATCATGTCGCTGGCCGGGTCCACGCCCACAATCGAACCGGCGATTGATTGCTGCTGCAACTGTTGCTGCTGCGCCTGCGCCTGCTGCTGCTGCTGCTGCTGTTGTTGTTGCTGTTGCTGCTGGCGCGGATGCAGTGGCAGGGGCGGCGGCACTGGCGCCCTCTCACCCAACGACGATGGCGGCAGCGATGGCACAAAGACCTCATCGCTGCCCAGCGAACAGTCCAGCAGATCATTCACGGAAATGGCAAAATTGCGACTACGCAGACTCTCCTTGCTCTCGTGGCTGAGGTAAGTTGACACGGTGTCCACACTGGGTCGCCTCCGATGCGACTTGACACTGTTCGTATCGGTGTCCGAGGCCCGCGTCCTCGATCGCGACCGATGTGACCCCATCCGGCTGCTGCGCTGCGACTGCAGTGATCCCTCCGAGCAGCGGCTGTGATGGCTATTCATGGAGGCCGTCAGCATATTCTTGGCATGCGAGAAGTGGGCATGGGAGTGGGCATGCGACAGGTGGTTGCCATTGTGGTGGTGGTGCAGGGAGGCCGATGAGGAGGACGAGCTGGCGCTGGCCGCCGCGGCCATATTCGAGTGCTTGGTGCTGCTGCTGCTGCTGAAGATGTTCAGGTTGTTGAGTATCTGGCGCAGATTGGTCGTCGAGATCTCGCTGTGCTTCTTCGGCGGCTTCCTGGGCGCCGTCTGATGATGATGTTGCTGCTGCTGCTGCTGCTGATGCTGATGATGATGATGCTGCTGTATCTGATGGAGCTGCTGCTGCTGCTGCTGCTGCTGGTGGTGATGATGCTGCTGGTGCTGGTGCTGGTGGTGTAGATGCTGCTGCTGCTGCTGCTGCACCTGGTGGCTGGTGGGCAGCGGATGCTGCTGCCTGTTCATGGGCACTCTGTGCAGGCTGTCCCCCAGCTTGGGCAGCGTGTTGTAGTTGTTGCTGCTACTGCCGCCCGCGCTGGACGAGGAGGAGCTGCTGTTGGATTTCAATTGGTTGGCCTGCTGCGGCGTTAGCTTCACCAGCGGATATGGCGCCTGTTGGGTGCGTCGGATGCTGCGCATGGGACCGCTCGGCTGTCGCAGCTGGGTGAGATTGCAAAAGTTGATCGTGTAGGGCAGGCCAATGTGGCTGTTGCACAAATCCAACGTTTGTTCGCCCTAAAATTAATAATATTTAAGAGTTAGTAAGATCTCTAGGGCTCTCTAGAGTTTGGGGCACTCACCCGTGCCCAGGCGTCCTCGATGATGCACTGGACGTGCATATTGTAGGGCCGCCAGTCGCTGTTGCTGTCCGCACTGCCGCCGGACCACTCCCACTTGGTGCCCTTGCCCGCCGGCGAGCTGGGCGCGTAGAACATTCGCCGCACCCCAATGACCGTGAGCAGGCCCGTCTCCGGTGATTCCGCCTCCGACTCTTGGGTCATGGTGCGCACGTTGACATAGTATTGCTCCAGGCTTGGATCCGCGTCGCTCAGCATGACGCGTGTTAGCTTCTTGGCGTGCGCACGCTCCAAGTGCTGCGACACCGCCGGCGAGTATGGCAGCCACTTGCCGCCGCGCGACTCAAACTCCCAGACGCATACGGCGTGGGTGTGGTTGACGGGCGGCGTGGTCCCTGTGCCCGTGCCCGTACCCGCTCCGGATGCGCCAGCGCCAGCACCCGTTCCAGGACCGGGACAGGGGCCGTTCCCGTTCCCCGTTCCCGTGGCAGCGCTGCTGGCCATCATCGCTGCTGTATCTCCTGTCGCCTCTCTTCTCGTGCTCGTGCTCACTTAATTTCCATTTCCAATTTCCATTTCCATTTCCAGCTTTTCGGTCTCCAATCTCCCTGTCTCTGTCGCTCTCGGCTCTCCGCGAAGATGGGCACAAAATAAACAAAGAAATTAAAAATGGTGGCCTGCTGGTGCTGCTGCCTGCGGTGGCAAGTGCATTCGGCCTAACTGCGTTTTCCCCCGTCGAACATTTTCCCCGGCCGTTAATGCGCTGCGCACTAGTTGCTCCGTTTAAGTCAGGTTTAGTCTAGCACTCGCGTATGCACGGCAAATCGGTTTATTTAGCATTTAGCGCAGGCGCAGGCGAGAAACCTTTTTTATGTTACTTCTGGAAACGGTCACTCGCCTGATTTATATTTTAGAGAAAAAGTGCGGATTTCCCCCACCGCAGCAGCTGGTCACACCAATCGAACGGGGACGTAACCACACCACGTAACTGAACGTAAACTTTTGACGTAATGCTAAAAATAAATAACACTTTCGATAACTCAATTTTAACAGAATTTATATTGAAAATATATGATTTGTGTTACAATGAAAATTCATCTTGTTTGTATTCTTATTAATCAATCAGAAGTCCATGCAGATTAACGAAGTCTTGGTCAGATCTGGCTATTTTTTTTCGTCAAATTCGAATTCCGGGGAATTCGGCATTTCTACCTTTTCGCCGCGATTCTCTGCCTCTGGCTTCTCGGGGGAGTCCTTTTTGGTGTCCTCCACATCCTTGACTTTTTGCCACAGGGCCTCCATGCGCCATTGCCACCAGATTGGCTTAAGTTTTCGGTAGCTGTAGATCATGCGGAGCCTGTGAATCGAAGTGGATATTTCTCAAGTCTAAAGGATGGCTAATAGAATAAGTGTATCCCTTACCAAAAGAGGCAGCGGCGTTTGTAATACACCTCTGTATGGCAGCGTAGACCAGCCATTATTTTACGGCAGTTCTCCAAAGTTCGCCCGTATAATTGCCGCGAAGTTTTTTTCAAAGTAATTTGGCTTTGGCAAATAGAGCTGGAAGACATTCGATAGCACTATCGATTACAGTGATGGTTTCGGTTTTGGCCACATTGATTATTTACCAGTACTTTATTATTTATTTTTTACGAGGTAGTTGGTGCATAATGATCCCATTTTAGTTTGGAAAGTAATATTATGTTTATACTAATATTATTTCGTGATCTGTTTATTAAAAGTTATATTTATACTTTTAATACAAGCCTAGATTTATTCAACTAAAAATAGTCGGAATATAGTTATAGAAGAAAGGTGTATAAAACTGCACATCCCAATTTGTATAAACAATCAGATATTTCAATAAGACTATTTTACTCGCCTATTTTAACTTTCGCGTCCAGTTGAATAATTTTTCATTTGGCTATTTCCAGCCGATTGCCACCTCTATTTAGCTAGTTGCCACAATACTAAAAATAAATAACACTTTCGATAACTCAATTTTAACAGAGTTTAAATTGAAAATAGACGATTTGTGTTACAATGAATGTGCATCTTTTTTTACATTAATTATATAATCAGAAGTCGTTGCAGATTAACGAAGTCCAACTCTGGTCAGATCTGGCTATTCTTATTTTCCTCAAATTCCAATTCCGGGGTATTCGGCATTTCTAGCTTTTCGTCGCGTTTCTCTTCCTCTGGCTTCTCTGGGGAGTCCTTTTTGGTGTCCTCCACAACCTTGGCTTTTCGCGACAGGGCCTCCTTGCGCAATTCCAACCAATTTGCCTTAACTTTTCGGAAGCTCTGGATCTTGCGGATCCTGTGGAACGAAGTGGATAATTCTCAAGTCTAAAGGATGATAGAACAAGTGTATCCCTTACCAAAAGAGGCTGCGGCGTTTGTAATACACCTCTGTATGGCAGCGTAGACCAGCCATTATTTTACGGCAGTTTTCCAAAGCTCGTCCGTATAATGGCCGCGAAGTTTTTTTAAAGTAATTTGGCTTTTGACAAGTAGAGCTGGAAGACATTCGATAGCACTATCGATTACAGTGATGGTTTCTGGTTTTGGCCAAACATCGTTTGTTTTGGCCCACATCGACTATAATCGTATAATCGTATAATATAAAATCTGGTTTTTCGTGAATATCTCCAAAACTGTTCTTTGGCAATTTTTTCTTTATGAGTTCAACGTGTTCAGCAACTCAACATTAGGCGGATTAAGTGGGTCTTAACGATCATATATAAAAAAAAATATTAATTTGTAAACTTGTGTTATTTGCCAGTACTTTATTATTTAATTTTTATGAGTGGTAATTGATCCCATTTTGTTTTGGAAAGTAATATTATGTTTTAACTTATATTACTTCGTATGCAAGCCTGGATTAATTCAACTAAATATAGTCGGAATATGGTTATAGCAGAAAGGGGTGTGAAACTTTACATCCCAATTTGTTTAAACAATCTATTCCAATAAAACCTTTTTACTCACGTTAATTAATAATAATAATTTTTCATTTGGCTATTTCCCGCCGATTGCCAGCTAGTAGATAGTGGACAGCCCCGAATGCAGCCCTGCGTCCAGAGCAACCCTGCGCGGCGCTGTCAACCAGGCCACTTCCGCCGCTGTCACCATTCCTTTACCTTTTTGACAGGCAGACGCAAAAGCTGGTC
Source organism: Drosophila lacteicornis (assembly GCA_008044355.1). Lineage (NCBI taxonomy): Eukaryota > Metazoa > Arthropoda > Insecta > Diptera > Drosophilidae > Drosophila > Drosophila lacteicornis. The sequence goes on from VNKF01000218.1 coordinate 188,799, forward strand.
TTTCTCGCGACCCGCACGAATCTGCTTTTTTCGGTAGCATCTTTTGATAAAACTGCGTGACAATGGTTGTTAAGAAGGTAAATAACGCTACGGAATCAATGAACTAAACATTTTTCCACCGAAAACGGTGCAAACGCGAGTGATTGTGTTTTGTTTGGATTGCGGTGTTGTTGTTTTTGTTATGTGCAGTGACTGAGAAACTAATGGGAGCTGTGTGTTTGTGTTATTGCAGCCCAGGCCAAAGAAGAAGCCAGTGACCAAGAAGGTTGCCCCCGCTCCCCTGGCGGTGAAGAAGCCGGTGGTCAAGAAGGTTGTCAACCAGCTCTTCGAGAAGCGTCCCAAGAACTTCGGAATCGGTAAGTTGCTCACAGAGAGAGCGAGATAGAGAGCTGGAGTAATAACTCTTTTCCCTTCTGTCCAACAGGCCAGAATGTGCAGCCCAAGCGCGATCTGTCCCGCTTCGTCCGCTGGCCCAAATACATTCGTGTCCAGCGCCAGAAGGCCGTGCTCCAGAAGCGTCTGAAGGTGCCGCCACCAATCCACCAGTTCAGCCAGACCCTGGACAAGACCACCGCCGTCAAGCTGTTCAAGCTGCTGGAGAAGTACCGCCCAGAGTCCCCACTGGCCAAGAAGCAGCGCTTGAAGAAGGTGGCCGAGGCCAAGGCCAAGGGCAAGGATGTTGAGCCCAAGAAGAAGCCCAGCTATGTGTCGGCCGGCACCAACACCGTGACCAAGCTCATCGAGCAGAAGAAAGCCCAGCTGGTTGTCATCGCCCACGATGTCGATCCCCTCGAGGTGAGTTTCGTTACCAGTGCCAGTTGCAGTTGCTCCACCAGTCGAAATCCCTGCCCTTGCAATGATGTAAAACTTTGAATTTCTTCAACCGAAAGGCATATCCCGCCCTTTAGGGGGCGCGGAGGCTGCCCATGTGGCGAATTGACAGCTGATTTTATTTAGTTCCCAAAGCCAAGTACTTGCTCCAAGTACCTAGCTTTAAAACCAGGGAATAGGGGCATCCAGTTAATGACCCCAACACGTGCTTTTCTCCACAACAAACACTAATGCACTCTCTCTTTCCCTCTTTTTAGCTGGTCCTCTTCCTGCCCGCCCTCTGCCGCAAAATGGGCGTGCCCTACTGCATTGTGAAGGGCAAGGCCCGTCTGGGTCGCCTGGTCCGCCGCAAGACCTGCACCACCCTGGCCCTGACCACCGTTGACAACAACGACAAGGCCAACTTCGGCAAGGTTCTGGAGGCCGTCAAGACCAACTTCAATGAGCGTCACGAGGAGATCCGTCGCCACTGGGGCGGTGGCATCCTTGGCTCCAAGAGTCTGGCCCGCATCGCCAAGCTGGAGCGCGCCAAGGCCCGCGAGCTGGCCCAGAAGCAGGGTTAAGCTAAGCGAAGCTGGAAACTGGAGGCTCGGAGGAAGGTGGAGACTTTAAGTACACATTGGATGAAATGATTTGAACGTTCGCGTTCACTGAGTTTAAACAACAAATAAACATTTAAGTGTACAATTTTTTTTGTTTTTTTTTCCTACGTGTGTGAGAGTGTGTTCTTTGGACGATCCGATTTCGGATCGGCGTTCAATAAATCTAAGTTGTATCCTATATATGACACGTGTTGTTTGGCGCCCCAAAGGATGGGGAAATTGGCACCACAAGTTGTGCTCTCGGGGATGTGGATGTGTGGTGAATCCTTGGCCATCATCGCTGCTGTATCTCCTGTCGCCTCTCTTCGTGCTCTCTTTATTTCCATTTCCAATTCCATTCCCATTTCTAGCTTTTCGGTCTCCAATCTCCCTGTCTCTGTCGCTCTCGGCTCTCCGCGAAGATGGGCACAAAATAAACAAAGAAATTAAAAATGGTGGCCTGCTGGTGCTGCTGCCTGCGGTGGCAAGTGCATTCGGCCTAACTGCGTTTTCCCCCGTCGAACATTTTCCCCGGCCGTTAACGCGCTGCGCACTAGTTGCTCCGTTTAAGTCAGGTTTAGTTTAGCACTCGCGTATGCACGGCAAATCGGTTTATTTAGCATTTAGCGCAGGCGCAGGCGAGAAACCTTTTTTATGTAACGGTCACTCGCCTTTTACTTGAGAGCATTCGGTTGAGGGACATCCTTTCGAATAGAACTGGGAAAAAATCGATTCTCAGCGCATCGATTTTTTCGATTTTTTAGGAAAAAAACATCGATTAGATAGAAAAAAAAACTATTATATTTTTTTAATTTTTTTAAATCAAATCATGGAGATCCATATACTGATACATATAAAAAGGGGAAAACCAAAAATACATTTCTTTAATATAAATAAAGAAAAGTTATAAGTTCTTAAAACATAAATAAGTTTTTATAACATAAAAACAAAAGAAGTGATTTCATTTTCAAAAGCCATTGATGATCCAAAAGAGGAATGGTTCACGATACATCGATTCTGCCAAAATAGAATCGATACTACTTGTTTTTGTAGTCGAGTTTTTGACATGAAATTATGGTCTCACCTAATAAGCAAGCTTTGACGTATAATTTTCATCTAATTGTCATTCTTCGGCTGGTCATACTTCGGCTTGTCATACTTCGGCTTGTCATACTTCGGTAACAAAAACTGTCTCTACTTGCTCGCTCAAGGAATTTTCACTCTCAGCAAAGTTGTGTCTCATTTTTCTTGGACATCTAATTGTGATACTTCGGCTTTCATAACGAGTAACAAGTAACAAAAACTATCTCTATTTCTTGCCGCTCAAAGAATTTTCAGTATCAGCGAAGTATTGTCTTATTTTTCTGCGTAAAAACCACCGATACTAATAAACGAAAAACTCTTCCAGCTCTCGGCATTTGCTCAAGATGGAGATGAATAAGGGCAAATACAACAAGGATTATAACGATCCAGAAGCCCTCGCATCGCCCTGGCTTCTGCCCTTTGACCAGCTGCGCCCCCTTATGGTGCCCATAGGTGAGCACCTGTTCAAGAGGACTACCCGCCCGGGACAACTCGAGCGAGAGCTAGTGCCCGACAGGGCGCGTGTGGCCGTGCGCTTCAGCGCCTTCTGGGAGGGCGAGGGTTTGCCCTTTGACTCCTCGCTAATGCGCGCCGGCGGCGCCAAGTTTGAATTTGATACAGGAAGGGCAATTGATCTGGAGGGATTGGAGACGGCGGTGCGTACAATGCATCCGTACGAGCAGGCCGAATTCATCGTCTCGCGCAAACTGCTCACCCGCGGAGCCAAGGGCGACGGGCTATTTAAAGTGGAGGTTATCGACTTCACGATGATAGTCGATGAAATGCCCAGGGAGGAACGCAACAAGTTCAGTGTGGTGTACCCCAAAGCCAAGGAAATGCATGCGCAGGGCAAGAGGTATGCGAAGCAGTCACGTTATCACGGTGCCGTCGGTGCCTTTGAACGGGCACGCGACACATTGGCCTACTGCCGCCCGGCCAACGACGAGGAGAAGCGCCTGCAGAACGCCCTGCTCCTAAAACTTGCACTAAACCTTATGATTTGCTTCAACAAGCTGGACAGAGCCCGGCGCGTCTGCTGCGTTATGAAGGATGTTCGCCGTCTCACCGCCAACAATCCGCCCTGCAAGGCTCTGTTTCACGAAGCTCTCGCCTTGTCCTCCCTGGGCGAGCACGTGCGGGCTCGCGAGGCTCTGATGCTGGCGCATCGCATGGAGCCGGAAAACCAAGCAATCAACGATGAAATCGTTCTAGTGGATCAGCGTATTGCCAAGTACGAGAAGGCTCAAAGGGATCTGTGGTCGCGTGCCCCCCAACCGGAGGAGCCAATCAGAAACCCTGTAGAAGAAGCCAAGGAGATGAAGTTTAAGCAGGATATCGAGGACATGATCAAGGGATTCGAAAACTCTAAAGTGTCCTCTATGGAACTCTCTGTCGGAATGTATTCCTACTCGCAGCTGGAGGTAGTTTATGATGTGATCAAAGAGCACAATATTGTTGTCTCGCCGACCGATTTGGAACTAATTACTCTGTCCAAGAAGACACAAGGCCCAGATGAACCAAACATTGAGGGCCAAGAAGACTAGATTTCAAGAAAACTAGACCTTTTACGACATCGAAATAACTCCCTTTTTCATTTGTGATAACAAGAATCTCATTCTAACACCTTTGAGAATAAATCATAAACGAATATTCACCATTTACTTCTGTTATTACACATTAATTAAATGTAAAACTTGAAAAACAAAAACAGATAAAGAAAATAAAAACAAAAACAATTTCAAAAGCGTGCACATGCAAGTCTATCGCCGCCATCTGGCAACGCCTTGCGCTGTTTCCAGTCCGGCAATACCGCCGTTGAAAGTTATCGGTAATTTTCCTTTGAAAAAGAACCATTTACTTTTGTTATTACATTAATTAAATGTAAAACTTTAAAAATAAAAAGAAATCAAAAACAAAAACAATTTAAAACGTGCGCCTGCAACTTTATCGGTGCCATCTGGCAACGCCTTGCTCTGTTTCCAGTCTGGCAATACAGCCTATCGAAAGTTATCGAAAATTCCCATTTGAAAAAGTTGATTTAACATTTTTTCTTTATTATTTAAAAACCATTTAAAACAAAAGGAAGTCATTATTATATTTTGGAACTCGTCTTGACCGCTCTCAGCTTGATGCTCTCAATGGCCTCGTTCAGGATGCTGAGCACCATGTCCACGCGCTCCACGGTAGCATTCTCGCCCATCAGTCCAATGCGGAAGACGTGCTCCGCAGTGGGTCCCAATCCGCCGCTGATCTCCACGCTGTACCTGTAGAGGGAATTGGGTATGGAATTAATGGGGCTATAGGGTTACCCTCCCTCTGGGAGCTACACTCACTTGCGCATGGCATATTCGGCCACCTTCTTCCAGTCCACCCCGAACGGCACCTTGATCGTGTTCACCGTGGGCAACCTCTCGTCCTCGCGCTGCACGAACATCTCCAGGCCCAGCTCCTCGATGCCCAGCTGCAGGCGCTTCGAGCACTCCTGGTGCCGGCGCACCACGGCCTTCAGGCCGAGTGCACAGAAGTGGGCCAAGGCCTCGCGCAGTCCGTACAGCAGGGTGGACGATATGGTGTGATGATACACCCGCGGAGTGCCGTAACACCCCCAGTACTGGCCAATTAGCAGGATATCGAAGTAGTACACCTTCGACTTGGTCTTCCGCTTCCGGATGTGGGTCAGCGCCCGCTTGCTGAACGAAATGGGCGTGAGGCCGGCGGGTCCGCCGAGGGCCTTCTGGGAGCCCGTATAGGCCACATCCACCTTCCACTCGTCCATGAGGAACTCGGTGCCCCCCAGCGAGGCCACTGTGTCCACCACCAGGAAGCAATCGTACTTCCGGCACAGCTCCCCGATTTCCCGGATATTCTGCTGAATGATGCCCGTCGAGGAGTCGCCCTGGGCAATGAAGAACACCCGCGGCCGGTGGGCCTCGAAGGCGAATGTGATCTCATCCCAGCTGAGGGCCCGTCCGAAGCTGGCCTCCACGTAGTGAACCTCGGCGCCATAACGACGGGCCATATCCCCGGCCCGATGGCCCCACACGCCGGTTATGCCCATCAGCACAACGTCCCCGTCCTGGATGAGATTACAGAGGGCCGCCTCCATGCCGCTGTGACCCGCTCCACTGATGCACATGGTGGCATCGTTCAGCGTCTGGAAGATGTACTTGATGCCCTCCTTGACCTCGTCCATGATCTGTAAGAAGTCAGAGTTTGAAATATAAATAAGCAAAGGGTTAAAGTTGGATATTGAAAAAATCTTGCATTGATACTTTCGAAAATAAGGATGTAGAAAATATTTATAGGAATATCTTAATAGGTTAACTTTATTATATTATTAAATATATAATTAAAGTTGTAAAAATGGATGGTGTGATCTCTGGAGGCCTATTTTTAAGAGTATTTAAAACATTTTACAACATGGTTGGGCACTGAACTTCAAGATCGGAGCTTGACCATAAAAGCTAGTAACAAAATATGATTTTCAAAGAAACTAAAAAAAAATAGAAAGCTAACCTCGGTAAACCGAAGTTTATATACCCTTGCAGTCTGCAATTTGATCATTAAGTCGATCTATTTTGATAAAATTTAAAAAAATATCGAAGTTTCTACATTTTTATAACATTTACCAACACATTTTACATTTTCGTGTAAATCAACCGAATGTTTCTATGGCAGCTATATGATATAGTTGTCCGATCTTAATGAAACTGAAATCGTAATTCAAAAACCGTAGAAAACAGCTATGACACAAAATTTATAAATATACGTTGAAAAACAGAGAAGTTATACTTTTTGTCCAATAATTTTCCGATCATTTCTATGGCAGCTATAAGAAATAGCGTTCCGATTTTCATGAAATTTAAAATGTATTGCTATAATATAATTAAAGTATTATATATTTAATTTTAGCCCAATATCTTCAAAAATAGCGAAAATATAAATCGATACGGCTGGTGATCAAGAATATATATACTTTATGGGGTCGGAGATGCTTCCATCACTGCGTTGCAAATATCATGGCAAAATTATAATACCCTCTGCAAGGGTATAAATATGAAAGGACAAAAGGTTTTCCGTCTAAAAAACTTCAAAGGCTTTGTTTTTGTAAAAAAAAACGTAGGTTGTTTACTATTTTGCTTAAGTATGAATTCCTAATCAGTGCTAATTCGAGGCTCACCCCTTTATAAACTGAAAAAAAAAAAACAAATAAATAAATAAATAAAAATATAAATAAATAAATAAGATTTATAACTTGACTTGAAATCGATCTTATAAAAGATTATAAGGAGTTGGTATTAATTATAATAATTTAATTAATAAAATTTCCACCCACCTGCAGGCACTCGGGATGCATATGCCCCAGCACCGGATTGCTCATGGCCTCGAGGACGCGATGGGAGCAATTGGAGGGTCCGGGACCCATCAGCGTCTTGCTGGGCACATACAGGTGTCGCTTGAGGACGAGTGGTGGTGGCACTTCCATGTTTACCCCTTCAAATTCCTTCTTGTTTCTCTGTTTACGTAACCAGATCTCTAACACAAACACACACAGCTGCTGGCTTATCGCTTAATCCGCTGACACAGGTGGAGGGACGACTCCGGCTGGTAATATAACGATATGGATGAGGCTCGCTGGCTGGCCGAGATCTGACTGAAACGCTGGCCGGGCTGCTGGCAACTTTATAGCTCTCCGCCGGGTGGGGGGATCCGTTCTAGGCGGCGCTTATCTCCGGAATATTGCCGATGAACGCACTTGAACAAGCGCTAAATGATGCGCTCTCCCGCTTATCACACAGCCAGATCGGGAGCAACTGCGTCGTTGGCGGCACCGGGAAAAAAAGGTTTAAAAATTACCTTTTAATAAACTTATTAAACATCTTAAACTAGGTCAAGAAAGAATATATTTTTATGTAAAAGAAAATGGTAATGTTTTATTTCTTATTTAATATTTATTTATTTTTACAGTGGGCACAATTTTTTGCTTGGTGTACTTGTGGCGAATCTTTCCATGGCCTTCGCAAGGTTGGCGATTCCCCGGTTCCATTGTGAAATTCGAATTCAGTAGGACAGAACCTTGGAAGGTGATATGGTTAATTATTTGGGCGAGATGCTGGAAGAATCTGCAGAGAGCAGAGAGCACAGCCAGATGGTAAGTGTTAAGAATCTCTTCAAATCTCTGGATACTGATAAGAGAGATCACGACCGGAGATAGAGGTTTCCTTCTAAGAACGACTTGAAACTCAGTTCCTTGAAAACTTGCTGGGAAATGGGTCAGAGTTTATCCCAAAAATATAAAACTTTAAATTACTATTTCATCCGTGGTGAAATTAATGGACTATAAATAAGAATAATAACTAGAGAGCTTCGAAAAATGTGATAATTAAAGTGATGGCTAATTAATTAGGTTAAAACAGTGAAACATCCTTACATATGTTGCTTTGCATTTTCTTCTAATGTATAAGCTACGTACTCAGAGACGCGAAAAGTGTTCCTAAGCAGTGCGAGAGAGCGAGAGGGTGACTATTGACCTCTTGTTTTGACTCAATGCTTAGGATGACTGAGTACGTAGCTTTAAAGCAGGGGTCCGCACGGCCCTATCCCGCGGGATAGGATTTTTCTCAGTCGGCGTCGCTGCCGCTCACGCATAGTATGCACAAAAGAGAACAGAAGAATCAGTGAAGACTAATTGAAATTATGTGTCTAAATTTAGCTTTTTTTAGCTTTAAATAGCTAGTTTTTAGGTTATAGCTAATTTTGTTGCCATATAACAATATATTTTAGCTGTTTTTTTCTCATATCTAGCCATAGAGTGTTCGATGTTCACTCATACAAATGCAATGTTGGCATTTGAATGTAGTGGTGCGGACCCCTGCTTTAAAGTTTAAACTAAGCTTTAATATTGCTTCAAATTTATATTTAAAGGTTTTCCTATACGTAGGTATTTAATTACTTTACAAGGAATCTCTCCTTAAGTTGATAAGTAAACTAAATCAATGACAATATGAATAGAAAAGATTTTAAATATTACACTTATCAGTCTGCAAATAAAAAATAATATCTTACAAGTAAAATTCTTAAAAAATTAAAAAATTGATCTCTAGCTGTTGTTTATTAATTATAAAAATAAATATGAATACTGTGAAGATATTTTAATAGTATCCTACAACACGTTAAAGCTAAATGTGTGTACTTGTTTCAGTTTCAATAGGAAATATAAATTTAAAATAAAATTAAGAATAGTTAAGAGAAAATTACCTTAGAAGTTACAAGTTATTTCCATAAACAATTAATATAATGATCTCTAGCTGTGGTTTATTAATTATAAAATTAAATATGAATACTGTAAAGATATTTTAATAGTCCTCTACAATAAGTTAAAGTTAAAAATGTGTATTTTTTTCAGTTTCAATAGGAAATATAATTTTAAAATAAAATTAAGAATAGTTAAGAGAAAATTACCTTAGAAGTTACAAGTTCTTTCCATAAAAAAATTTAAAATAATGATTTCTAGCTGTGGTTTATTAATTATAAAATTTAATATGAATACTGTGAAGATATTTTAATAGTCTTCTACAATAAGTTAAAGTTAAAAATGTGTATTTGTTTCAGATTCAATAAGAAATATAACTTTAAAATACAATTTTAAATAATAAAGAGAAAATTACCATAGATATATAAAAAATTGTTGAGCTGCGATAAAAACTAAGCAATTTTTAATTTAAGTTTAATGATTTAGTTTAAAAAATTAAAAAAATAAAGAAATATAAATAGGAAATTTTTAATTTGAAAAAAAATGGGACCAAGTAGTCGCTGCGCCCTGCTGTCATTAAATTTTAAAATCTGGCCACACCAAAAAGTTTTCCTTTCAACGCTAGCACCGAGGGAAAATCATAATTTGTACACATTCATACAGAGAGGGTCATTTCCCTGCTCTAGTTTTATTTTTCGGCTAATATTAGTACAAGTTTTTATTTTTTCCAAAATGGATTTTAACTTTGTCGACGAGGACGCTGGGTCAACACACTCCTTCTTCGAAAGGCTACACAGGTAAGCGATGACGATGAGTGCTGTGTGCGGTGTGATGTGCAACCGAACCCGATACCCTTTGTATTCAGCAGCGAAGGCACACCGAAGAATCTGAGCCAGGTCTTCGAGGAAGATCTCCAGGCTTTCGAGCATGAGTCACAGTCATTGAGATACACACCGAGATCCCGGAAGTTGCAGGAACCGCCCAGCTTTCGCTCCGCGTTAACGTTCTTGTCCGATGACAGCAACTCATCTGGGTCTCCCCGGGCTCCGGGGCCTGCTCGGTGGGACGTGCTCTTCGCCAGGGTGATAAATGTCAACCAAGGCGTGGAGACCGGACCCATGGGCTTGGCCGTGACCAAGCGCACCACCAAACACGAGTGCAACTTGATTATCTACAAGCAAAAGACGCAAATTATAACCACCTTGCGGCTGGTGCCCAACGGTCGCCATGTGCACCTGCGAGATTCTTATATCCAGTTCTACGACAGGTCTCGAGCCTTCTGGAGTCTGCGGTTCATGTACGAGAAGGATGAGCCCGAATTTGTGCGGGTGATGATGGACAACAGCCTGCCACTGGAGGTGCATAGTCCGGGATCAACGGGTTCTGTGGAGCAGCAGAAGCAGGCCCTTGAGATTCACTACAGGAAGCACAGTGAGGAGGATGGGGAGCAGGACGACCCCCCTTGGGATAATGCCTCCATCAATCTAATAAGAAATCATAATCGTAGGCGGCACCCATCTTTCAATGCCACCTACGAGGTTGATCCGCGGCCGCAGCCAAAGCCACGCTTGCGCACCATGGCTCCGAACGAGGAGAAGCAGGGCCAGGACAGCGACGAGGACCCGAAGCCAAGGTCACAAGCCCACATGAAAGCTCCCCGGGATCACTTCAAGCAGAAGGAGCATGGCCAGAACGACGAAGACCCAAAGCCAAGGTCACAAGCCCACATGAAAGCTCCCCGGGATCACTTCAAGCAGAAGGAGCATGGCCAGAACGACGAAGACCCGAGCCCAAGGTCACCAGCCTACATGGCAGCTCTCCGGGAACACTTCAAGCACATTGAACGTGAGACCAGGCCAAAGCCCGAGCCGGTTCATGACGATGTGCTGGTCACGCGAATGCCGCGACCCATCGGCACCACTGACCCTGCCACACCACCCTCGTCGTCGTCACCACCGCGGATGACGCTGTTGGAGTCGGTCCGCTCTTCCGCGACTCGGCTAGGAAGAATCATAAGCGACCGAATTCTTGATGACCTTGCCACACCACCGTCGTCGCCGCCCCTCTCGGCCCGCTCGTCCGTCACCTTGCTGGGAAACTTGCTAGACGACCCGGACCAGAACCTGAGCGGTGAAGCCATTGTGCAAGTCCTAAGGAAGCGGTCGTCCCATGTCGCCACTCAGCACGGCCCGGCGACAAAGGAAGCGACCACGACGATGGACCCCGAGGACAAGTTCATTGAGCTGGAGGAGCAAGTGCTGAGCCTGAAGAAGGAGAATAGGACCCTGGTAAAAACTATCAAAGAGCGCGACGATGAAATGCAAGAGTTTCAGACATCGTCAGCTGATCTCCTAGACATTCTAATCCAAAAAAACAAGGACTTAAGGAACCGCAATTCCTTGTTTTTAGACACAATAACAGAGAAGATTGCTAGGGGCACGACCAGTGCCATAAACTTAAACAACAATGAGCAGCCTTCGTCCTCTTGCGAAAATTGTCAGCATGCCGCAGAGGAGATTACCTTCCTCAAAGAACATATTGCGGCCATGAAGCAAGCCATGCGGGATGCCGAACTTTAATAGATTGAAATTGTTCTTTATTTTGTTTTAAGTGTAGAGTATTAATTCGGTTGAGAGGAAAATCAAGAAAGCTGCCACTATATACATTAAAAACTAAGCCAAACACTCCCGATAAATGCCCGTTCTTTTTGTTTTGGGAGCTAAGAACTTAATTTAAAAGGGGAATATATATAGGTCCTACATATATCCATAGGTCTCTGTAGTATATAAGCCAGTATTCTTCCCTGGTTCGATCCAAAATACGTTCCTAATAGAGCTGTGAAAACATCGATAGTGCCCTTGCTCGATATTTTCGATAGTGATATCGAAATCAAACCATCGATACTATCGACAAAATAAAATGGGTTAAATAAAATGTTATATAGATTTTTTATAAAGATAGTTTTTGGTATTGATGATTTAAAATTAAATAAGAATAATATACGAATTTATGATTTTATTTATTTTTATATTATATTCACTGATTTACTGCTATGGCGATGTATCGATGGTGGAAAAAAGCAATCGATAGTGACGCGACCAACCCATTCAAGGACTTATTCATATCTATGCTTGGAGCTGTGAAATCTTCAATATTAAAGATAAATCGGGTGCAAATCAGAAATATTTCCCTGCCACAGCTTAAGGAGCATCGCATTATGCAGTGGCGACAACAAAATGCTGCGCTGGATCTAGTTTTCATTCATCTTTTTGCAAAAATATTCATAAATTCAAAAACAATAAGAAATTAGGGAAGGTTTAGGGAAGGAACTTAAGAAATATCGCCAAATAATCGATATTTTTAGGTATTATTTTTTAGTATCTATAGAAAACTTCGGGGCGAATGGTGAATGGACCATTCTCTAGAATGGAGCTGAATGTGGCAGTGGAACAATGCTATTAAAAGGGAATATATATAGCTTCTACATATATCCATAGTTATTTGTATTAAATGATCCAAAATTTCCAACTAGTTCTATCCAAAATAAGTTGAAAAATAAGTTAAAGCTAAAAACAGGCACACCTTTTTGTTCCTCTTGTACAAACTAATTTGTTTTTTGTATATTTTGCAGATGATGCTTTAATCTTAAGGGCTAAGAGACAAGTCTAGGGTTTAATTTGTTTCATTTGCGGGAGGGGAAGAGTCTGGAACTGGAACTCTGGCAAATCCGGCAGTCTCGAGTGGAAGTGGAGGAGGATGCAAGGTCTCCTTCTCCTTGTCATCGTCGGAAATCAAACTAGTTTACGGAGAGAGTGAAAGAGAGAGCGAGCGGAGTGCTTTGGGACGCAGCTGTGTATCCTGGGTATCCTTCAGTAGGTGCTGCTGTCGCTGAGACTGCTCAGGTAGCTGCCGGCGGTGGGAGCACCAGAGTTGCCGGCGCGATGACGCTTCCGCTTCACCTTGGTCTTTTTGCGCCGCAACATGGCCGTGTCCGCCTTGCGCTTGTACTTGCCCTGCCGCTTCTTCTTGCGCCCGTACTCGTCGGATTCGCTGGTGCTGGACTCCTCGTTGTCGCTGGAATCCGATTCGGAATCCGAGTCGTCGTCGTCGCTGCTGCTGCTGCTGGTATCCGAATCGGTGGAAGAGGATGAGGAGTCCGATGAGGAGGAGGACGAGGAGCTGCTGCTGCTGCTGCTGGTGGAGGAGGAGCGGCGTCGCTTTGACTTCTTGCTGGTGCTGCCCTGGTGTTTCTTCGACTTGGTTTTGGCCACATCCGAGGCGTCCTTTTTATGTTTGCGGTTCTTCTTCTTCTTGCGCTTCTTGTGCCGCACCGACTTCTTGTCCTTCTCCTTGTCTTTTTCGACCACCTTGTGGCTACGCTTGGAGCTGCTCCTCTTCCTGTCCTGCCCCTTGCTCTTGTCCTTCTCCTTCTCCCTATCCCGGTCCCGGTCCCTATCCCGCTCCCTTTCGCGTTCCCGCTCCCGCTCCCGCTCTCTTACCTTATCTCGCTCCCGCTCCCGATCTCGGTCTCGATCCCTCTCCCGATCTCGATCCCTCTCCCGATCTCGGTCCCTCTCTCTGTCGCGCTCCCGCTCCTTGTTCCTGTCGCGCTCCTTCTCCCTAACCTTATCCTTATCCTTCTTTACTGTTGTCGTCGCTGCCACCGGCGGCGGCACTTCAACGCCACCTTTCAGCTCCTGGGCTCGCAGCTCCGTCAGCGGCGTGAGGTAGTCCAGCTCCGAGTCCGAGCTGGTGCTCTCCACATCTAGCAGGATCTCCTTGTTGGGATCCACCTGGTCGGGAAGGTGATTTTGTTTTTGGATTCAAAATTCGTTGCTTTACACATGCGGCCGTGTCCGGCGCTCGCTTACCTTGAGAAAATTGCGGCATTGGTAGGTCAGGTGACCGGCGTAGCCGCACTTCTTGCAGGCGGCCCGCAACGTGTCCTTGTTGGCGTTCGCCAGCGGGAAGTTCATGGCGTCTGGCAGCGGTTCCCCAGGCCGTTAAATCGTGTCTTTCGCTAGCGCAGCATTTAATTTTAATCCAAATTGTAAGTCTTGAATTGCCGGTAGGGATGGGCAAAAGATATCAAAATATCATCAATATATCGATATTTTTTATGAAAATATTAGATTTGTATTTTGGGCTCATTTGTTTCACCAAATATTTATCCTATGTATTCGTATACATGTATTTTTTCACTATTAGTTTCCTGAAATTCCTGAATTTTTATAGAAATGCTTTTATAGCAGTTTAAAGGCGAGTGGTGATATATCGATAGGCGATTTTTTGGCTCCACCACTAAAAAACAGCAGCTGTTCCATGATAAACCTAGGTAAGGTAGTCTCATCTACTTTGACGAGGCTATATATTTCCAGCTTTCTCCGCTCTCAGAGGGAAAACACTGTCAAAAATATAAATATAAAAAAATATAAATATAAAAATATAAATATAAAATAAATATAAAAAAATACAAATACTTTCGACTCGCTTTCTGGCATGTCTCTCTGACAGCGAAGAGAGAGAGAGCAGAATCGCCCCGTCAAAGGGGCACTATAATTCCCAATGGATTCTAGCTGTCAGCAAGTGGTAACCACGCTAAATACTGATGAGGACAACCTCTTTCTTCCTCTATATTCTTTCCCCTCTTATCATCTTAATTCTCATCGAGTTTTTACATTGCTTTCCCTTTCTAGCAAAGAGAGAGCGGAAAATTTCTCCTCGCCCGCCAAGTCTGATGAGACCACCTTACATAATTCGATCATGAGCTGTTCCAGGTCGGCCATAATTACTATCGATATATCGAGTGCTGTACTCTCGCGTTTTCCAACACCCATCTGCCATCGCTACGTTGCCCAATACTTTTTTGCTACAGCTCGGAAATTGCAGAAATTCCACGAAATTCAAGTGTTTTGTCAACGTTTCGGGAAATCAAATAAATTAAATCGATTAGCGCCGCGCCAAGCTACCCCACCTGCAGTCCGCGGAACGCAGGATACCGGAAAACCCCACAGAAAACCAAGCCCAGAAACGATAACAAGCAGGATGCCCGTGAAGAACGGAGAATCCGATGGCGAGGGCGACGTTTCTGGTGCAGAATCGGAGCACTCGAACTCCAGTCAAGCGCACGACACCTCCGACGAGGAGGAGGCCAACGAATGCGACTCGGACGATTCCTCGGAGCTGGATGCCAGCGAAATCGAGCGGCGGCGGGCGGAGCACATAGAGGACTTGTGTACGCATCAGAGGAAGCCCCTGCCCCCTGCCCATTACATATTTCTCATCCGAGACTTTATCTCTATTTATAGTGAGCTTGGAGCGACAGTTTAATACGCTGCGGGAGCAGTACTACTTCGAGCGCATCAATCTCATCGAACGCCAGTTGGCGGAGGTCCGTTCTGGCAGATCCGAGGAGTTTGTTCAGCCGCAAAAAGAGCTGGACAAGGTGTTTCGCACCCGCATCGAGGTGGCCGATGTGCTGCGCAGATACCGCCTCCAGAATATCGAGCACAAGTTCCTGTCCGAAGAGCAGGCGGCCAACCAGCACTTTGAGGTAAGCACCGCTCTTTTTGGCGCCAAAAATATATCATTTAATGAGTTACCTTTAACGTGAATCTTTCTCATTTCAGAGCGAGAAGCACATGGCTGTAGACAATCTGCGGGACGAGCTGGTCGATCGCATCCGTCGCTTGGAGGAGGATCGCCACAATGTGGACATTTCGTGGGCCGACTGGGGCACCGACAAGCGTCAGAGCAAGGTGCGCGGACCCGGGCGCAAAAAGGCCGTGACCGTTACCGGGCCGTATGTGGTGTATATGCTGCGCGAGGAGGACATCATGGAGGATTGGACAGTCATACGCAAGGCCCTCAAGCGATCCTCCTCGTCGGCAACTGGCACCGGAACGGTCACGCCCACACCGGGCGTCGTCGGTGTCAGCCTGTCCGGGCTACCGGCAATGGCCGGTGCCAGCGGATAGCGGTGGGGCATGTCTGCTTACGCCCACCTGCGTACCTGACGGCAGAGGAACCAGCAGCAGCAACAGCTGCTGCTGAACCAGCGGCAGTATAAGTAGAAGTTAGTAGCCAGTAGTAGCGATAGCGATAGCAGAGCGACTAAGTGTTTCCCCCATCATCCCTCTCTCTCCCTTAGATTTTAGTTGTAAAGCCCACTCCTTCGCACGACTCTCACAATGTCCCCCAGCCCCCCCGACGATGTATGTAATTTATGCTAAACGTTAAGTGCAAAATAATAAAGTGCAACTGCAACCCGTGAGCGCCAGTGTGCGGTCAACATAAATCAGTGCAAATCGTGCGGCTTTCCTGAGCTTGCAGGCTCTTCCTTGAGGTATTACGTGTTAAGTGATGATAAAAGTGTTTCCGCCTCTTTCTAATGCAAGTACTACAAACTATGGCCACTTTAACGGGATAATGCTCACGCACAGTATGCACAAAAGAAAACAGAAGAACAGTATACAGAAAAGAGAACAGAAGAACAGTATGCAGAAGAGAGAACAGAAGAACAGTATGCTCAAATAAAAACAGAAGAACAGTATGCACAAAAGAGAATAGAAGAATCAGTGCAGACAAAGTGTAATTGTATGGCTAGATTTAGCTTTTTTAGCGTTAAATAGCTAGTTTTTAGCTTATAGCTATTATTTTGCCATATAACAATAAATCTTTGCTTTGTTTTCTTCTCATATCTAGCCATACATTTGACTGTAGTGGTGCGGACCCCTGTTTTAAAGTCTCTTAACTTCAGTTAATGACAAAACACCTTCAATTAAATCAACAGAAAAGAGTTTATTGTTACTGACATCGAATTGCTGGCCCTTAGAAACCCTTCTCCTTGAGATAGTCCCTCAGTATGTCCACATGATCGCCATGGATGTGAATCTGACCGCTCAGCTCGTTGACCCGCGTGGCGCAGAGCTTCCCCTTCCGCGACTGCTCCACCACGGCGCGCAGATCCTTTTCCAGCGACCAAATATCACCCTGAACGCGACGCACCACCGTTATCCGACGCTGGCCGCGAAACCGCGTGTGCAGATACACCGGCACCATGTGATTCTTGGTCCTGGCCACAAAGTAACCCGTCTGGGAGCCATCCTCCTTTTGTGGCCGCCAGCCGGATGGATACTCGGGCTTCTTCTCAGGCTGCGGCACTGTTGCGGGCGGCAGCAGGCGCTCTACGAAATGCCATTCCGGCGGATTGGCCACCACCTCCACCTCAGGATACTTATCCAGCTCCTGAACCTCGCGGGACGAGCGAAAACTGGACAGGAGTGCGGGCTGCGAGTGCAATTTCCTCGTGAACTGTGGGTGGAAGTGTCGTATTTTAGGACTAAACTCGGTGAGTAGCAAAGGGAAACTGCTCACCTGGCTTAGTTTTTGGCAGAGACCGCTGCCCAGCATCAGTTTAGTGCTGGCCGCCATGGTTTTAATAGAATTTCAACAAATATTCCCAAAAATAAAACAATTCCAGTGCGGTTACATATGCGGCTGAAGCAGTGTTGGAAAGCGCATGAAGCTACTAAGTAGAGATATCGATAGTTGTGTGAAAATATCGATGTTGCGGTTACATATGCGGCTGAAGCAGTGTTGGAAAGCGCAGGAGGCTAATGGTGAGTAGAGATATCGATAGTTGTGTGATAATACTGATAATACGATACTGGCCAATATTTTGAAAAAATAAACCCTAGAGTAGAAAACCTTTTAATAATGGTTTAAAAAACCTGAAAGGTAGCACTTAATATATTTTTGAGAAACATTAAAAATAATATACGCTTTGTGACCGATTTTGGCTTAAAAATAAGAGAAATCGTTGGTTTTTTTCAAAATTCCAGCAATCTCTGATACAAACCTGTTTTCCCCACCATAGACCGATAACTAATTAATTGATTCGATCAAAAGAATAATTAGCATGCGTTGATTAATTTTGAAAAGGGGAAAAAATGCAATTTGTTTTTATTATTTCTTTTATGTTCTTTTTCAATAAATTTGTTAAATGGGTTTTTTTTTGTTAATTTTTAGTTTAGTTGTACACTTAAACGTTTCGAATGTTTTTATTTAATTTGTTTTTCCCAGTTCCTATTCGCTTTTAATGTTAATTTGTTTCGCTTCGTTTTCATATATTAAATCTGTAAGAAAACATTGATAATGATCTTCATATTTTTGTTTTAAGGAATGTTTCTAGCATATATATATATATTGGTGTTTGCTGTCCTAGCGGCCCCTCCCCGAGATGCGACACACAAGAAACAATAATAATAGTGAATAAAAAAACAAACAAACAAAGGGGGAGTATAGTATTATTAATTATAATATATGGAATACGCACAAATCTAAATTACAGAGTAAATGGCCAAAAGAGAGAGGGAAATCAAAAATATATCGATGTGGGGACTAAGAACTAAACATAATAAATACATACATTACGTGGACTAAACACACATTGAGAGAGATTAACGATTACGAAATAGATGTGGAATCAATTAAATAATAATATATGTTAAATTAATTATAATAATTGTGTAAATTGTAAATATCACAAGCAGACGTCACTTGCATCGTTGATAAATGTATAATGTATATGCCTATATATGCCATTTGTTGTTGTTGTTTTCCTTTGTTTCCTATAAATATGCAGTGTGTTTTATTTATTTGTTTAATGTTTTTCTTTTGCCAATGCCTTGCGTCGTGTCTAAGTTGCATTTGAGTTCGGTTTTGAGTTTGTTTGTTTGCTTAGTTTCCCATTTGTTCAATAACTATTAACGTTAGCCTTAAAGTTAACTAACAATTTCTATAGAAAGTTTATCGAATGAGTACAATAATTTCAACATTTCCATTGTTAAATTGATTTTGTTTGCTTGCTTGCTTGCTAGTGCTGGCAAAACATCGAAGCACTATCGATAGCATCGATTTTTCACTAGTAAAACATCGAAAAAATCGATAGTGCAAAACAACGATTTTTTGCCAGCTCTCTTGCTTGCTATATATCCTCTTGTCTCTCCGGTTCTCTTCTATTTTTGAGTCGAGTTTGAGTTTTGTTGCTAAACATTTATGCGTATGTATTGTATATATATCATATGATGTATGTATGTTTAAAATTGACTTTTTACAATATTCTTGATCGATTTCCAGAGGCTATTATATGGAAAACGGTATGAATTAAATATACGCTGAGGTTGGGCTTAAACAAATATGTATATATATATATATTCATCTCTATATATTTCATTATGTGTGTGTGTGTCGGTGTGTGTATATTGTATAATGAGAATCGTCGGTTTCGGTTCATCTTCTGCTTGATCTAAATTGGTGCCTGCGCTTTTGCTCTATGTGCTAAGAGTGCCGAAAACATGTGAAACATTTCTTCTTATTCCTGTTAACCTTTGCCACTCCCTCGCAGAATATAAATATACTTACTAAATATACTTTACAATATATATGTAGGTGTATGCGAGTGGAGGAAAGAGCAAGTCCTGCCCCGAACCAAACCAAACTAACGAACAATGTGCAATGCCTCGGCCTGCCTGCATGGGTGTGTAATCTGTGCTTCCTGCCGCCGGCGGCGTCGCTGCTGCTGCTCCCTCGGCTCCTTCCCGTTCTCCGTCATCCCTGGCTGGTGCCTTCCCTAGTCGCCGCTGTCCTCCCACTTGCGCTCCTCCATGATGCGATCAAAGCAATCCGCAAGGAATGCATGCTGTCGGTAAGAGTTGCAGCATTAATTAAATGGCATTTAGTAGAGCTGTAAAACTATCGACGATACTATCGATATTATCGATGACATTTTAACTGACCGATTACACTACATTTTAAGCCTTTGAAATGATCATGACGATACTCTCTCGAATATTGGAAGGCAGAGCTGGGAAAAAATCGATTCTCAGTGCATCGATTTTTTTCGATCTTTTAGAATAAAAACATCGATTAAATCGAAAAAAACTCTTATTTTTTAAATTTATAGAAATCAAATCAATCAAATCAAACCAAAAATACATTTCTTTAATATAAGTAAAGAAAAGTTATAAGTTTTTAAAACATAAATAACGAAAGAATTCGTTTTTATAACATAAAAAGCGAATATAAAATACGTTTCCAGAACATAAAAAAAAAAAAAATGATTTCATTTTCAAAAGCCATTGATGATCCAAAAGAGGAATGGTTCACGAGACATCGATTCTAGCAAAAAAAAAAAAAAAAGAATCGATAGTACCGATATTGGAATCGATTTTTTCCCAGCTCTATTGAAAGGGAAATATTTGGTTAAAGCCGAAATCATTGTAAGTGAGAAAATGGCATCAACTCAAGGCTTCAACTGCCGATATTATAATTTTTATAAGCTGGAATTGTATGGCTAAGGAAACATCGATAGTATCCAAAACATCGAAAAAATCGACAGTGCAAAACATCGATTTTTTGCCAGCTCTAAAGCACACTTACATATGGCGTGTAGACTTTGACCCAACGTGCTGGCTTATCCGGACGATTGTACTGAAAGCAGAATGACATGGACTCCTCGTCGCTCTCGGAGCGCGTGATGCTGTCCCAGGTTAGCTCGACCATTTGCGCCTCCAGCGAGCCATCCTCGCGACAGGCGTGCAGGCGAAAGCTCTTCATGCCTGTCAGGGAATAGTCAGAAGCCATTTTGTAATGTTTCAAGCAACGCCACACTCACCCACGGCGGGCACCACGTGTCCCTCCTTGCGACTATCACAGGAGCAGTGGGGAAAGACCACATCCCCGTAGCCTGGCAGTGTGCGGGCCAGAGCCAAGTAGTCGGCCGCCTTCTTGGCGTCCTGCAGTGCCTTCAGCTCATAGAGGCGACCATCGGCCCGGATATTGCCGCGATTCACCTCATCGACGGCCTGATAGAAGATAAAGCGTCCGGCCTGCTCGCCATCCGGCAGCGTCAGTTCCTTGGGCACCGAGAACAGCCACCGGCGGACGCAGAGGCAGGTGGAGGAGGCGGTGCTATAGTTCTGCACGTACAGCTGGTGCGGTATCTCGTGGGGCTGCAGCTTGCGCTCGAAATTGTACTCGACGATCTCGAACAGGTAGAAATACTGCTGCGTGTAGGCGGTGAGGTTGGCGCGCTGCACCAGGATCTCCCACACCACCTGGGCGTTGGAGGATTTCTTTACCGACACCGTGCTCACCTCGTGGTCGGGCAGCATTACCTTAATGTCCACCGGCGAGGCGGATATATCGTCCTCGGTGTCCGTGAGAAAGTCCTGCACGGCATCACTCTCCGCGATCACGCGCACCGCGCACACCTTCTCCAGATACTGCTCCAGGCCGCGGCGACGCGTGTCCAGCTGCTGTTCACTCAGCTGGAAGGGCCACTTCCCGGGCAGCTTGGGAAAGTTAAAGCCGGAGAACTCCTTGCGCAGCAGCGAGTGCAGGTTGGCAAACTCCCGGTACCGACGCGAGCACAGCTGCCGCCCGGCCATGTGTATGTTGAAGACGATGTAGCGCTCGCCATTCCGATTGATGATCCCATAGTCGGGTATGCTTAATTAGGAGGAGATTAGGGTTAATTAGGGATCACAGAGGCAGCTAGAGGGGCCTCACCTGATGGGCAGCGATCGCTTGTCCGAGTAGTCAATGTAGGAGTAGCCGCTCTGATCTTCCTGCGGCTCCAGGCGATCGGCCTCCTGGGGGAGAGGAAAAACAAAGGAGAATTTTAACTTCTGGTTAAGAAAAAAGTTTCCGTTTGCTATTTATATTCCTAAAATATGAGTTAATTAGGTTAAACTTACCAAGAACCACCTTAATCAAAGCTTAACCTGAACTTAAGCGAAGCCCAAACTGAACCTAACCTGAACTTAACCTGATCTTAACCTAAACTCAAGGTTTACTTTAATCTTACAAAGAACAACCTAAATCGAACATTAACCTAAGCCTAGCCTCAACCTAACCTTAAGTTAACCTGATCTTAACCTGCATTTATACTGAAATCAACATGAATCCAACCGGAGCTTAATCTTTATCTTATTTAAGCTTGAACTAAACAAGAGCTAGATCAAGCCTAAACTTAATCTACCCTAAACTTAACCAGCGTTTATTCTGAAACCAACGTGAATCTAACCCGAATATGAACGGAGTCTAACCTGAGCTTTATCTCAAACCCATCTAGACTTAACCTGGACATAAACATAATCTTATTTAAGCCTGAACTGAACCCAAGCTAGATCTAACCCGAACTTAACCGGATCTTCAACCCCATCTAAGTCTTACCTAAGCTTAAACTGAGCCCAACATGAATATAAACTGAAATTAAACTAAACTTAACCTGAATGTAAACTGAATCTAACCTGTACCTTTCATGTTTATTTTCAATAATTTTTTAGGAAATATATAAGCTACAAAAGTACACAGACTATACTCAGTTTTGGTACTATAATTAATTAATTATTACTAATTAAATAAAGTAGACAAAAAAAACGCACCTGCTGTGTTACCGATATCACCGTGAGCGTCAGACAATCGCCGCCGGACTTGATCAGATCCACGACCTGTTTGTGTGTGGCTCCCTCCACGCTGACGCCATTCCTGCAATTAGACAAGAGTGCAGATATATTATTAAATAGTAAAAACCCAAATACAGATCCAGAATGGGGAATCACCGCCGGCAGCGCCTCTCCAGGGCGCTCAACTGTGCCAAATGGACATGGTGAAAGGGCAGCATTGGAAAAATTTCGAAGGGAAGATCGAATGTAGAATCTCTGCGATCGCCTCTGGCGAATTGAAGGCGTTGCCATCGACTGCAGATCCATTTAAGCGAGGAGCCGGCGAGATAGGGATGCGATAATGGATGCATTGACACCGCTGATAAGGCAGCGGCTATTCGGGTCAAGTTGGAACCACACACATCAAGTGAGCCCACATATCGTATCTCGCCGGGATCGAGAGCTACTCTAGAATTTGAAGGCGTCTCTGGCGATTGAGAGGCAGAGACCCAGACCCAGATAAGAAGCGGAACCACAAGGGTAAATATAAATATTTCTAGGGATTGTAAAACTAATTGAAATTCAAGTTCAAAGATAAAACATAAATCACTCAAAATGCGGCCCATAAAAGCTTTAATAAATGGATAATAAATACGAAAAGAATAGATCAAGTATGGAGTTTCTGTCTTTAGTTGGAAATCGATCCTTTAATTTTCAGAGAATTTTTCCTACAAATAAAATGTATAAAAGTCTAAGAAAATCCCAAGGAAATCACTTGAATTAAATTCAATAGAGTAAATATAGTCTGAGGCTTTCTAGAAAATTAAATAAAATAAATTACATCGCATACGGAGGGAAGAGACCAAGGAAACCCAGACCGAGAATCATATTAAATGAAATCAAGTTGATAGCATAAAATGGCAACGAATGGTCTTTGATAAGCGCCAAGTAACCAAGTATCAACCCCACACAATCCACATACACATCCCCAGCTCCAGCTCCAGCTATGTCTCCTCCCAATCCCTGCTCCATCTCCCAACTCCGGAGGTATCTCAGCGACTGCTGCGGCTTCTTTCCGGTTTGCAATTTGCCATCTCCCGTGCCGTGCCGCTCGCGCACAAGTAAGTGAGTAAATAAATAAATAAATCGCAGCAGATATCGCCCCCCGTGTGACGCACTCTGGAGCTCTGGAGCTCTGGAGCCCAGCGTGACTCACATAGCGACATGGCAGAAATCCGACGACAAGACATGCCAGCATAATGGAGGATGGCGGTTGGAGAGGAATGGGGAAAGGGAAATGGCAGGAGACGGAAACCTGTTTGCAATGCCAGGCAGCCAGCCACTTGATACAAATAGTACAAAATCGTAGAAATATCAGAAAAGACAAAGGCTAGATCGGGAAAATATATAAAGCTATCTCAATGCATTTATTTATAGCCAAATGAGAATGTGAATGCGAATGCCGTTTCTTTCCCGTAATTGTTTGTTCGGCAATATGCGGCAATTTCGCCTTCTTTGTTGCACTTGTCGATGGTGGTTTCTTTTCAATTTAAATTCCGTCGACAGTATTCATTAATTATTCGCAGTGTGGGGGAGACACAGAGACACACAGTGTGTGGGTGGGTGCTGGTGGTGGCCAATGTGACATGTGAAACCTCAAATTATCATTAACATTGCCATTGGCAACTCCTCGGAGGGCATTCATTTAGGTCACCAGCAGAAGGAGCAGGAACTCAAAGGCAACTGGTGTTCAATTTTAATATTAAATATATATATTTTTCCACTTAAGTATTTTTTAAGAATTTAATTTAGTCAGAGCTTGCAAAAATAATACATTTAAATCATGCAGCTGCTTTTTTGTAGATTTTAGTAGCAAAAGGTACACTCTTTGGGTGTATAACACAAGGTTTACTTTAAATAAATTGTTTCATATAAAAAAGAAGCTAGAGAGTTATGACACTGCACTTGTGATTTTATTTATTTTAGTTTTAATTAAAATGCAAAAAGAGACAACTATTTATGCCGCCTGCTTGACATTTGGCATTGCTATAGAGAATACGGTCATACTTTTTATGTATACAATTGATCAAATCTTTGCTCTTAATATACTTTAATTATTTATAAATATAAATATTTACTATTTAAGTGTTTACTTATAACTAAATTCATTATTTCCAAATACAAGCAAAAGTGCAGTGTCACAACGCCATAATTTCTATTTTTATACCAAAAACAATCCCAAAAGCAAGGGTATCTGACAATTTAAGACCTTTTGTGAGCAAATACTAATGAGATTTCCATATATTCATTTCGACCAATGTTTATTCGCGATCTGTATGTGCTTCCCTCGCTCCCTCCAGCACTAATTGGACACGAGTGTGTGACTGTGTTGTGCTGTGTGTGTGTGTTTGGGGTGAAATGCAATTGTTTAAGTTGAGGCAAAAACGAATAAATATTTGTGGGCCGAATAACAGAGACCCAAATGTTTACACACCAGCTTTTTAATAGTAAAAAATATCTAGAAATATGCGGGGGGGGGGCCAGGTTACGAATTCGATGCATCCATGTTTATATTTCATTTACTCTGGACACGTTCCAGTGAGCGCAACAGAAATGTAATTCCATTAACATGGAAATGGAAACCGAAATCGAAAATTAATTAAGCTCCGACAGGGACGAGGACTTGACATGAGTATTTAACAAGTGTCCTTCCATTGCTTCATTTTCCCGGTCTCGTATTCGTTTTCGATTTCGATTTCTGTTCCAATGATGATGTCCCTGCCCCGGTGCCTGTCTCCACCACCATTCCTCCCGGTGCTGGTTTATTTCTGGCTTAGTCCAAGCGAAACCGAAAAGTGAAACCTGAAAACATGGAAACCAGAAACCTGAAACCGCCACCGAACCCAGGTCTCTCGGGTCTAGGAAATGCGGAAATGTGGGCCAGCCAGCAACGAGCGAGGCAGCCAAGCAAACCAAAGCAGCCGAGGCAACCGTCGTCCATCCAGTGACGTAAACCTATTGATTATTGTTGGGGCATATGCCACAAGAGCCACAACACACACGGCAACAAAAGCAGTAACAACATTGACACAGAACCAAACCGCAAACACAAATTCGTGGCAGCATAGAAGCACAAAAAAAAGCAGGCAGGAGGCCTTAGAGGCGAAGGTCTCGAACGTGGGATACCTTAAAATTAAGTCAAGGTATTTCTTATAATAACTAATAGTTAGGCACCTCCTTTGGGGTTTTTAATCTTAAGAATATGTGTGCTGATGAGAGTATTCCTGCTCAGACTTAATATTCTATGCGGAAGTATTATTTACTTATTTTTAAAATAAGAGTTTTTGTGCTCAGACTTTATATTCCATGCGAAAGTTTTAATCTTTCATTTTTAAAATGGAAAAAAACAGACCTAGAACCCATCTAAATAACCAATCCTTTCATCCTACTCAGATCTTGGGTATCTCAAACCTCCTTAAAACCCCATAAACTCTTCGTTTCCCTTGGTGCTTCATATGCTTGGACAGAGGCGTTTATATGGTGGCTACAAATCAGCTAATGACCCTTCAATAACTCAAGCCATATGCCACACTTACACACAAAAAGCAATCTGCGACCCGTGGCAACACTTTCAGTTTGGGAAATTGTCTACAACTTGCGTGTTTGAGGTCTTCTTTTTCGCTTCAGTTTATTTTTTTTTTTAACACTCAATTTGAACTTTAAATTGTTTACTTAAACTTGTTGAGGAAAATGCAATGCCTGCAAGTGAGGGGTAGAAAAAAGGAAAGCCGAGGGAGTTGTGAAAATGTGAAAAATAAAAGAAAAGGGAATTTCCGGCTTAAGATGCAGTTGTTCTTCCTTCTCAGAACTGGAAACTTTTTGTATTGAAAGCAATACCCACAAAGCCTGGCCTTCCTCCTTTTGTTGTGGAAATAAATTCACATATTATTTTGGTGTACACTGGAAGAAAATAGGTACTAGGGTACTTTCAAGCTCTATTAACAGCTTTTAGTTGAGAAACCTACAAGTAAGAAGAGTTCTTCAGAATAATCTTTAATTATTCATAAAAATAAATGTTCTTTTATATATATTTTCTTTTATTTTCGATTTTTTGCTGGCATTGCTCATGTTGTATTATTTGCCAACAAAAAGCAGACCTAAAATAGTTCATAATCCCCATTGATTGGAACCGAGCAACCTTAGGAGGCACACCACCCACTTCGTGCGGGGCCCTGGCCTCTTCCACAAACCCCAGCACAAGCACAATGTTAAGAGGAAGGCCAGATGGGAAGGAGGAGGAGGAGGAGGAGGAGGACCAGTGGCAGACATGCACAAAGGATGCAGATGGATTGGCTAAAGACTGTCTGGTATCCGGCGGGTCCTCAATTATGTCGTGTATATCCAGAAGTATCCGTCCTGAGGCCCTGAATTGCCTTTGGATGTCTCAAAAGGCAGGCAAAAAAATAAAGAAACATCTTCGGTATTAACAACAACAATGGGGCAATGAACTCGTGACCAAACTATTCCAAGGTAAGAAGCCCAAGGAATTACTTAGCAAATCAAAGTTCATTCCACACTGAATGCATTATTTAGTTAGTCGCATTAAGTCACCCGAAAAGCTCCATGACTCGCTTAAGTAATTCATGGCCCATTTTCTCTCGTTGAAACGAATTAGGTTTCCCATTCAAGAAGTTTATTTATTGAATTTAATTGGCTTAATGGTGTGTGAAAATTCCCTCAAAAAGGGAAAATGCCAGGGAAAACACACCAAGTTGATTAATTTTAATTGCCTTTTGTGAGGGAGAGAGAGTGTAAAACTAACTTGATTAGATTAAATAATATTTCGCAAACTCGTTGCGTTTATTGAACATGCAAAGTGTTAAGTGCCCACTAAAAGGCCGGTTTTTTTTATGGTTTGTGTGGGCGGTAGGGGGCGTGACCATATTTAAAAATCAAACTTGATTTGTGTGGAACCTTTACAATTGTTGTCATGCAATTTGATGGCTTTAGTTCTTATAGTTTCTGAGATTTAGGTGTTTATTCTGTTATACGGACAAGCGGACAGACGGACAGAGGTACAGAGGTACAGAGGTACAGAGCTACAGAGCTACAGAGCTACAGAGATACTGAGGTACAGATGTACAGAAGTTCTTCTAATTTCTGAGATTTGTATGTTTATACTGTTATACAGGCAAACGGACAGAAGGACAAAGGTACAGAGAGATACAGACAAACGGACAGAGGTACGGACGGACAAAAGGACAAAGGTACAGAGGTTCAGAGCTACAAGGTACAAAGGACACGGCTTAATCGAAATTCTAATAATTCTGATAAAAAGTTAGGAAGCTCTAGTCTCTCTTATACAGTCTCTGAGATACGGCTTATAAGGACAACAGACGAACACAGAAGGACACAGACGGACATGGCTGCATCGTAGTGTTCAATTACCCTAATTAGAATACATATAGTTTATACATGATTCCCCTGAATACCTTGGTTAAAAACCATCTCAAGGTTAGTATTCCCTAAAAACCCTGCTTTCATTGTTTTCTTATCAAACCCCAGTCACTTTCCCGATTACATTTCTATATACATAACCCATTGCAGTTCCCCCGGCACTTGACCAGTGCAATCCCTGATCCGACCACGAAGAAGCACCTAATCGAGAACTTATCCGGAGCCATCTCAGGGTGCGGGCTGTCCCGACTTGGAACCACTTGAGATTCAGAAGGTAATCTAATCGCTAAGGTGGCCTGCAAGCAGAGCCACAAGTTCTTTGTCCGGCGGCAGTTCGTAACCGAAACGAGAGCCGAAACGATGGCCACCAAATTACTGCTGCTGCCGCTCCTGGTTATTGTCTCCATATTGGGAGTTAGAGAGGCCCTGGAGTGCTATGCCTGCGACTCCGCCGAGGACTCGGAGTGCGCCACGCGCCCCGGCCAGCAACTGGAGGTGGAGGAGTGCTCGCAGTCTGGGGACGAGTGCGTCACCTCCATATCGGCGGGCTTAACGCGACGCGGCTGCCTGGGGCGCCTGTATCCGAATGGCTACTGTGCCGCGCCCTGCGACAGGTGCAACACGAGCCTGTGCAACCGTCATATCTATCCCGCGGATCGCCTGAGGTGCTATCAGTGCAGCGGAGCTGACTGCATAGATGTGACCACCAAGCCGCAGTTGCTGTTGCCGTGTCCGTTTCACCGGGAGGACGACAGGTGCTACACCAACGTGGTCCATCTGTCCAACACCCTGCGGGGCTGCGAGTATACGAATCTGCCGGCCACCTGTCCGCACGTGTGCCTCAAGTGCAACTACAATGGCTGCAATGCGGAGAAGACCGTCACGGAGACACGGTGCCTCCAGTGCACGCACAATCGACTGGCGCCCAATCCCGACTGCCTGAGGGATCAGGATCCGGCGGCGGATCCCGAGGATCAGCCCCAGTGCGCGCTGAGCAACACCACGGTGACGCACTGCGCCAACAAGGTGATGTACGGACACCGCGAGAATTGCTACACGCACCGCAACACCCAGACAGAGGTCCTGCAGCGTGGCTGCTCCACAACCATGGGCTTCTTTCCCACCGGCGAGCTGAGCGAATGCCACGGGGAGTTCTGCAATGCCAACTGCCAGGACATTGTCTGCGCGGTGTGCAATTCCACCGCGAATCCCGGCTGTCGGGCGGGTCGCAATCTGCCCACGGAGAAGTGTGCCGAGGGCACCACGTCCTGTTACTCCTGCGAGCAAGGTTAGCTCCCTACTAGGGATTAGAACCTTTATAAAAACGAGAAGTTCTACTAAAGAAAGCCAACAATAAAGTAATTTTTCATAATGCAAGCAGACCCCAAGCTTTAATAGTTAGTTTTTTTATGATGGATCCCTGATATCTAACCTTCCCCCTCTGTGTGCCTGCAGATACCTTCCTCCGACGTGGGTGTGCGGATCCCGACTTTGCCCCGGCTCCCCTGGGCGAAAGCTGCCAACTATGCCGCGATGCCGACTCCTGCAACCGCTTCTCCGTGCGCACCTGCTATCGCTGCTCTGCCCAGGCGCAGGATGACGATTGTGCGGCCATGGAGCTGCCCACCATGATGACCACCAGCAATTGTTCCAGCCCAGCGGAGCTGTGCGTTAGCACGGTGGTCAGTCGACTGGACGGGATCTATACGATGCGCGGATGCGCTGGCCAAGTGCCAGAGTGCTCGGCCAACGATCCGTACTGTGTCCGGTGCAATGGCAGCCTGTGCAACGATGCCCCCACTATGTGGCGACAAAAGCAGTTGGATCTGGCTGTGGATGCGCCACTGCCCGATGGTTGGTGGTCACTCGTCCAGTACTGGTGGTCCAGGAGGCTGCGATAACGTCACTACCGGATTCCATGGAAGTTAAAGCTGAGTCACTGACGGATGTTTAAGGAGAACGCCCCCGCAAAACGACGGACAAGAACAGTATTCGGATAACGAACGCTTATAAATAGCAACAAGGGCTATTAAAAATATGCTTTGGGATTAAGAGATTGTTTTGTTATATCCCGGAGAGCTTCCTAAAAGTATGCAAGGAAATGTAGTGTTCCCAAAAATCAGTTTATATTTTTTTTACCATACTTTTTGACAATCTTTTGAGATATTTTCAAACGCTTTGTAAATATTAATAAGCCAAAATCGACCCATACTTTTATAAATAACAATAATAAACATAAATACCAATTATTACTAATACAAAAATACCTAAACATACTAAAAACAGCATAAAAGCCCCAATAACTCCCCAAAACTGTCCTAAAATACCAAAACTAGGGAAAACCTGCTAAAACCACCAAAAAATACCAAGTTCTGCCACAATTAATGTGATCTTTTGATGGTATTAAATCAAAATATACTCAAAACTACCGAGTAATATCAAAGCTGGCTTAGAAATTAAAGAAAAAACTTAAATTTCATATTTCTGCCACCCACAGAAGGCTCAGAACTCATTCCTTCTATATATCTTATCTTTTGAGATATTTTCAAACGCTTTGTAAATACTAATAACCCAAAATCGGCGCATACTTTTATAAATAACAATAATAAACATAAATACCAAATATAATTAATACAAGAAATACCTAAACATACTAAAAACAGCACAAAAGCCACAATAACTCCACAAAACTGTCCTAAAATACCAAAACTAGGAAAATCCTCTTCAAACCACAAAAAATACCAAGTTCTGCCACAATTAATGTGATCTTTTGATGGTATTAAATCAAAATATACTCAAAACTACCGAATAATACCAAAACTGGCTTAGAAATTAAAGAAAAAAATTAAAGATCATATTTCTTTTACCCACAGAAGGCTCAAAACTAATTCCTTCTCTGTATCCAAAGAAAGGTAATGGAAAGAGGGGGAAATTAGCAGATTTAGGCGCTTGGTTCCAGTTGGAAACTGGTTCGCGCTAAAAGGCGGAAATCAAATGCAAATTTGTTTGCTTTTGCTTTCGTTTTCTGTTTGTACTCTTTTGCCCATTGCTTTTGTTTCGCTTTTGCTTCTGTCGCTGTTATTGTTATTGTTGTTGTTATTGCAGTTTCTGCCTTTGCTTTTGTTAGCTCACGCGCAGCCGAATTATAACGGCTCTCCTCGCTTGCTGTTGTTATTTTTGCTGATAATGAAATGATGGGCCACTGCAAATAGCAACAACAACAACCCAGCCGCATAATAGACGAGCACGCCTCTCTCACACCTCCCACTCCCCGCCCTCTCTTCCGCCTCCTTGTTTGCCATGGAAATATGTGCGAAAAATGTGGAAAATTTGCGAGTTTTGTCGGTACCGAAGGTGACGATGATAATTAAGTTGCCTGGCTGTGCTCTGCGCTGCGCTGTGCGCTGGCGAGGAAGAAACTTTAGCAAAATTTATTAATTGAATTTCGTCTCTCGAAGCATGGGCGAGGGGGACTGGGGGAGAGAGCGAGCGAGAGGTCGCTACAACCGCACCCACGACGACACAAAACAGAAACTACGGGAACAAAATGGAATGGAGTAAAACCATCAAAATAAAATATGATTGATGAAAGGAAGGATGGCAGGAAGAGGGCAGAGCGGGAGACGGGGGAGGCTCACTGATAACGGGTATCGAAGCCCAAATGTCAAAAGATGCTAAACAAAAGGGGCGAGAGCAAGCAAGCAGGCAAGAGCAAGAGGTGGGCGAGATGCAAAGAGAGTGTGAGTGAGTGGACAAACATGCCAAATGGCCATTTTAATTAGCCTGTGTGTGTGTGTGTGTGTGTATTAAAAACAACAAATTAAACACGTGAAGAGCACAAAGGGAATTAAGAAGAGTGAAAAAACTACATAATTCAATTAAACGCCACTGAGCTAGGTTCAATTAGTTTTACTTTCTAGGCTAGCATTGGTATTTTTCGTTAATTTTAAGTTCATTAATACTAAAAATAATAATACCACTAATACTAATACAATAGTACTAAAAAAGTTACAGAGTTAGGTATTTTCTGGTAGTTTTAAGTAAGTGTTCAGCATTTGTAGTATGTTTTGGTTTTATAATATCGAAAGATTACATTATTAGTTGCAGAACTTTGCATTGTTTGGTATTTCTTATAGTTTCGTATGATTTCACAAGGTTTTTGTAACTTGGAGGAATAAAATCAAGGAATTAACCCAATATAAAGCGAAATTCTGAAGAGAACTAGTCTTACACCCAAAAAAAAAAGAAAAAACAAGAGTTTAACCTTTCTACCCGTTGTCTTAAAAGTATACTCAAGCAGTATAACGAGTTAAGTATAGATTTTATACTTCAAAATATCAAATGTATACTCCAAAGTTTAGTTTTTACACTCTATAGTTTCAATTGTGTATTTTCGAGTATTATTTTTATACGAACCTACATCGAAAATTCGATAACATATCGCGTTAGCTGGAATTTAGTGCTTTTCTGTTTGTCGCGTTAGTGATTATTATGAAATATTGGTGCAGATGAGTATAAAATGTATACTTTCGTAGTATTAAATTCATAAGCATCTTATTAAGAAATTTTTCATACTCAGGAGTATAGAATTCATGTAACAATTGTATAGGTTCCATGATGATTATTTTTTGGGTGTATATATTCTTAAAAAATAAGAAGACATTTCTCTAACATCATGCAGAAGTCTTTAAGGATATAAAATACAGAATATGATATAGAAAATGCCCCACATTCTTGGAAAAAAAACGCCCATTTTTAATCCAGTTTTCTTTGGAGTAGCAGAACCTCTTAAATGGGTGAACAAGCAAACACCCACCCTTAGTCACCCCCAAAAAGCCCACACGCAACACACGAGCATAGAGAGGCAGCAGGCAGCAGTGTGTGCTATTGATATTCCCGGGGCAGCTCAGGTCTTATTCCCCACCAGAATTCCACTTTCAACTCCAATTTCCACAACCACAAAAGCAACTCCGG
Source organism: Drosophila lacteicornis (assembly GCA_008044355.1). Lineage (NCBI taxonomy): Eukaryota > Metazoa > Arthropoda > Insecta > Diptera > Drosophilidae > Drosophila > Drosophila lacteicornis. Next base: position 221,429 of record VNKF01000218.1, read on the forward strand.
GTCAGAGGTTTTCGGACATGCAAGCCCCTCTTCTCGTGGGGTTAACTCTACTTACTTAACCCTTATAATTCACTAAGCCTGCTCCTTAGATTGCTTTTTGAATTCTGAGAATCTTTTGTGTCCGTTCAGGTTTTGCCTTTGCGAGCAGGATAAGTTTATCAAGGAAGGACTCCACTCCGGCCTAATCTGCGCAAACTGAACAACAACTTTTGCCAAGCGTAAACAGGGCATAACTTTTAACAGCTTTGACAAATTTCCTTAATTCCTCACAACTTGTCTGCTGAACTAGCTAACGATATGAACTTCAAGTTTATGAGTGCGCCACGTCGGCAAGGGATTGACTCGGGACTAATTCCCTAATACGTGAAAGGTAAATAAAGAAATTTAGTCTTACACATTTATGCACTATTTGGAGTCTTTAAGATCATATTTTTTAGAGCCGGAAATCATTCTAAGTTAAACTGAGGCTGTAATCCGTTTGGGATACTGATCAGCAATCTGAAGTCGAGTAAATCTACACCCAAAAAAAAAAAACAAGAGTTTAACCTTTCTATGCGTTGTCTTAAAAGTATACTCAAGCAGTATAACGAGTTTAGTATACCTTTTATACTTCAAACTATCAAATGTATACTCCAAAGTTTAGTTTTTATACTCCATAGTTTCAATTGTGTATTTTTCAGTATTATTTTTATACGAACCTACATCAAAAATTCGATAACATATCGCGTTAGCTGGAATTTAGTGCTTTTCTGTTTGTCGCGTTAGTGATTATTATGAAATATTGGTGCAGATGAGTATAAAATGTATACTTTCGTAGTATTAAATTGATAAGCATCTTATTAAGAAATTTTTAATACTCAAGAGTATAGAATTCATAGCTTCTATGATGATTTTTTTTTGGGTGTAGCCATGTTATCAATAACTATATAAAGAGATTTAAGATCAGCTAAAAGAGGAGATATTTCAGAGACTTCAAAACCTTACGACCTATGTACTTACACCTCCAGGATGCGGTCGCCCTTCTTGATGCCCGCCTTCTCCGCCGCCCCATTCTCCAGAACGGCGCTCACGTGCTGCAGCGGTGCGTATAGCTCCCCGTTGATGGACCGCAGCTGGCCGCCCTCGGACACCTGGCCGCGCACGTTGAAGCCGAAGCCCGTTTCCGTTTTGTAGATGGTGACCACGCGCGGTCCGTTGGCGGTGGTTACGCCCATGACGCCGCCACCACCTCCTCCGCCGACGCCGCCACTGGAAGCGCCGCCGCTGCTGACCACCACTGTGGTGGTGGCGGCGGCAACGACGGGTGGTGGCTGTGGGAGGCTGGTGGTGCCGTGATTCTCGCCAACGATGCTGCTCATTGCGCCGGTCGCTCCTGCTCGCTCGCACGCACTGCTCCTCTTTTCGCCGCTCCTCACACTGGGGCTCACTCACTCACACCACTACACCAGCAGCAGTCGCTAACTCGCGCAGTGAGCAAAATCCGCCGTTGTTTTTGCACAATATCTTTTGTTGTGGTTGCCTATTTGGGGCTCTTTTTGTGTTTCTTTTTCCTTTTTTTTTTTGCGTAACGTAACTCTTCGCCGCCGACGATTATGTTTCTGCAACTTCTTTTTCGGCACACACCGACACAAACAAACGCGCCAACACACGCACACAGTGGCACTTGCACTCGCACACACGTATAGAGACAGGCACCGCCACTTTTACTTTCCACTCTCCACACACGCTCCGCGCTCCACAACTCCTCTTCAGCCGCTGTGCCTCCGCCCCACACTCTTCACTCGGAGCCAACACAAAAAAAAATACAACAAAATTGTGATTTATGTGTATGTGAATCACTCCGGTCTGGGCGTGTGCTCGTTGCTATGTTTCGCTCTACGCATTTTGTTAACTGTCCATATTAATTGCGTTTATTTATTTGATTCAGTCGTAATTTAGTCGCAAGTCTGCGCACCTAGCCGCTTATTTATTTTGTTCCATCCAATCAGGGCTAGCGCTAGGGATGTAAAATGTATCAAGATATCGATGTCGTGAATGCATATCGATATTTCCAGCTCTAGTTCAGTATCCTAGTTTTGCAGCACTGTTCAACGCTGCACAGCACTGGCGCCTATCGATTACTGCAATCAGCTGGAAGTTATCGACAGATTTTCCTCGGATTACTACGCTTGCCAAATTGAAAACATAAATAAAATACAAATCAAATGAAAATCAACCACAAATATGAGTTTGACGACGACGTGGCCTCCATCTGCGAGTCGACGGTGTGTTTTTCTCTTTCTTTCTTTCTTTTGCGGGATTTCACACAGTTTCGCTTTGTTTTTTTGTTTGTTTTTTTGCAGGCCGCCCTGACTGAGGGCTGTCGCCTGCCCGTGCGGATGCACAAAACGGACGACTGGCCGCTGGCGGAGATCGTGAGCATCAAGGAGCTGGACGGGCGTCGTCAGTTCTATGTGCACTATGTGGACTGTAAGTATGCGGCTCCCTAGAGGTTTCCCGTGCTCACACATACGCTCTTTTACTGGCAGTCAACAAGCGCCTGGACGAGTGGGTTAACGAGGAGGACCTGTACACGCGCAAGGTGCAGTTTCCGCGGCGGGATGGTTCCCAGACGGGCACCAGCACGGGTGTGACCACGCCACAGCGCCACCACTCGCTGGCTGGCAGCGTTTCCCGTCCCACCTCGCCACAGCATCCCGCTTCTGGTACGGGTTCTGGGGCAATTGCAGCCGGCCCAAGCACTCCCGGCGGGCCGCCAGTCGGTGTAGTCGCACACGGTGTTGGCACCCCTGTGACCCCCAGCAGCGCAACGCCCAGCACCCCTGGCGGCGGCCCCGAGCTGGTCAATGGCAACAATCTGGCGGCTGCCTTGCAGAAGCGCATCAATCGCAAGCGGAAGGTGCACGGAGGCTCGGCCCACGGCCACCATACGCCGCAGGCACAGCCACAGCATCCGCATCCCCCAACCCCGCAGACGCCGACAGCCGCCACACCCGTTCACGTTACCGGAGACGGACTGATCAGCAGCGGCGGGGCTGGGGCGGCCGCTGAGGACGGCGATGGATCGCAGGATGGCAAGATACCGACACCCAGGCAGTCGGGCAGCATGGTGACGCACCAGGATGACGTGGTGACGCGCATGAAGAACGTGGAGATGATCGAGCTGGGCCGGCACCGCATCAAGCCGTGGTACTTCTCCCCGTATCCCCAGGAGCTCTGCCAAATGTCCTGCATCTACATCTGCGAGTTCTGCCTGAAGTACCGCAAGAGCCGAAAGTGCCTGGAGCGCCACCTGTCCAAGTGCAATCTCCGTCATCCGCCGGGCAACGAAATCTACCGCAAGCACACCATCTCCTTCTTCGAGATCGACGGGCGGAAGAACAAGGTGTACGCCCAGAATCTCTGCCTGCTGGCCAAGCTATTCCTCGATCACAAGACCCTCTACTACGACACCGATCCGTTTCTGTTCTACGTCATGACGGAGTTCGATTCGCGCGGCTTCCACATCGTCGGGTACTTCTCGAAGGAGAAGGAGAGCACGGAGGACTATAACGTGGCCTGCATCCTCACCATGCCGCCGTATCAGCGCAAGGGCTATGGCAAGCTGCTCATCGAGTTCAGCTACGAGCTGTCCAAGTTCGAGGGCAAGACGGGCTCGCCGGAGAAGCCCCTGTCGGATCTGGGCCTGCTCTCGTACCGATCCTACTGGGCGCAAACCATACTGGAGATCTTCATCAGCCAGAACCCGAGCACGGATGGCGAGAAGCCCACGATAACGATCAAGTAAGGGGAATAGAGCTGGCAAAAAATCGATGTATCGAAAGTATCGATAGTTCTCCGTTCGTACTTCCCTTTATAGCGGCTTTCAAACGATTCTCTTTCCCCCTGCAGCGACATCTGCGAGTGCACCTCGATCAAGAAGGAGGACGTGATCTCGACGCTGCAGAACCTCAACCTGATCAACTACTACAAGGGCCAGTATATTGTGTGCATTAACCGCGACACCATCGAGCAGCACCGACGGGCCATGGACAAGCGGAAGATCCGCATCGACTCCAAGTGTCTGCACTGGACGCCCAAGGACTGGTCCAAGCGCTCCAAGTGGTAATCCCAGCCCCTCCCGACCAATGCCCACGTCTAACTCTTTGTTTTGTAGAATGCTATGGCTGCCATTAACCCCCGCTTGAGCTCGCTCGCCCGCTTGCTGGAGGGACCTGGTAGAGCTGTAAAACTATCGACGATACTATCGATATTATCGATGGTGCTGTGCTCCGCGTCACTATCGATTGTTTTTTCTTCCCACCATCGGTACATTGCATGAATTCGTGTGAAATGTACAAGTTTTTGCCAATAAAAATAAATATAATCTTACATTTTTATATTCTTAGGAACGAACCAAAACATTTTTATTTCATTTCTAATCATTAATATCAAAAACTATCTTTGTATAAAATCTTTATAGACAGTAATATGATTAAATTTCTATAATTTTTTGTATTACATAAAATCGTATATAAATTATGCCATATAATCAACATTTTTTTTAAACCCATTTTATTTTGTCGATAATAGTATCGACTATTCTATTGAAAATATCGAGTAAGGGCACTATCGATGTTTTTACAGCTTTAGGACCTGGAATCTTGCGAATTTAATCTTTATGTTCTACGAGTGTGTTCATGAGATGTATATGTAAGATATAATGGAGCCTATGTCCCAAATAAATTGTGTATTTATGATTCGCATCTAAGCCTCATTTCTTCGCGCCGGCGGCTGGAGTTCGGCCACCATCTGGTCCATCGCCTGCATTGTGTTGAGCTCAAGGCCGTTCTCCAGGCCGTCCACCGACGTTCGCAGGTCCTGCAGTGCCTCCTGGATGTCGGCAAACTCTCGCTTCTCCCGGCTGAGCTGGGAGCGCGGCTTGTGCACCGCGTCCAGCTGCAGCTGGCACTGTTCCACCACGCTCGCGTCCATGCTGGCTGCCCGCACATCGCTGCTGATCTTCGCTCGCAGGTTCTTCACCAGACGGAGGGTCTCGGCATATTTTTCCTCATCCACCCCGGTCCGGGTGTCCACGGCCACACGCATGCCGATGCACTTGATGAGGCGCGTCAGGCGGGCATACTCCTGCTGGTACTCGCACTTGGTCTTCAGCCATTCGCGCGCCTTCTCCTGCACTTGGCGCTGCACATGGTGGGCGTCGTCCTGGAAGCGGCACATCGCCTCCAGGTTCAGCAAGCGCTGAATGTCGTCCATGCCGGTATCGTTGGCAACGTGGGCCGCCGGCCTAGTCGGCGTGGGAGGCGTCGGCACATCCATTTTGCAATTATAGTTTCGGAATCCGGATCTAAACTGTAAAACAAACGAAATTGGCAAATTTCAGATTCGATTGGCGGCGACAATCGGATTTGGCGGTGACTGCCATCGCTAGCTGCGAGTTATCGGGTGGAGAGCTGTTGTTCGTATATGAGCTGTTTTCACATTAAAACTAGCGTTTTCTACTCTCTGAAACTGAGAAAATGCTCTTAACAAAAGAAAGAAAAATGTTTATAAGTTGTATTGTAATATTATTTTTCATCATAAACTTTATTATCAGGAGTTTGGGTGTGAAACGCGAATGACGGAATTTCTCGCTTGAGATTTCTGTTAAGCAATCGATAACACCGCGGTTATCGCTCGTCAGGAGAATGACGAACGCAACTGTGGGACACGCAAGATCGGTTAATGGTTCAAATTTTGTATGTAATAAATATTCAATATAGAAATTTAATTAATAACGGGGACTACAAAATTAAAATATGAAGTAAATATTGAGCTCTATGCCAAATTTTACTGAAAAATTAGATTTATCCCAAATTTAGCCAAAATCCTAAAAATGTACATTACTTTTCATTAGTCCCCCCTTTTTCTTTATTAAGTTGAAGTCATTATTTTGATAAAATCGTATATATTTTTGGAATAAAACATAATTATAGGACGATTTTTTGGAAATTACAACCCAATATCCAAAATTTCTAAAAATAGTTCCCAAAAAATAAGCCCATAATTAGGTTTGATAATGAATCTGAGGAGAATAATAAAGGATTACAAATAAATTCATAATAAGGGTGGGGGGCATGGCTGTGACCATAAAAGGGGATCATTCATACAGGGGCATATGGTCGGCCATTGATTGCGGAGAAGGACCTTGAGAGAGAGGAGAGTTTTTCGATAACATATCCCAGCCCAAGAAACGATTAAACTTATGCAATGCTTCCTTTTTTATTTCTTTCTTTGATTTCGTTTTTGTTATCCGTTTGTTTTTGTTTTCTGCTCTGTTGTTTGTTTGTTGATCTTGTTTTGGTTTTTTTTTCTTTTGTTTTCTGTGTATGTATGAAATTTGTTAAATATATACGCACTTTTTTCGAGTGTACATAATTGATTATTAATCCTGAAGCAGTCGAAAAATAACTGCCAGCCGCCTAGCTAATATTAGCAAACGTTTTGTGTTTTGTTTTTGTTTATTCCTTGTTTATTTTACTCTCAATTACTCAATTCATGTATTGCGTTACGCACTCGTACACACACGCACACGCGCACACACCATCCACACATACACGTAAAAAAATAGTGCAAAATGTATATATTTCGTTATTTGTTGTTTTTTTTTTTTTACTTTTTCTTATTTTGTTTATACGTTTTCTATTTTAAATATATATATAACAAACGGTACGCTTTTCTCTTAATTTGTTGCTTATCATTGTTGTGTGTTGTGTGTGGGGTGGGGGTGTTGTATAATTAATTAATTAAATAAAAAATATACAACTATACATAAGAGCTAAAAAAGAACGAATGCAGATACAGAGGCTCTACCCAAAGGATACAAATTAATACGCAATAAATATAAAATATATGTACTACTATTTGTTAAACTTGATCAAGTTTTGTTTTTCCTTTCATCTTAAACAGTTTTCCAACAAAAATTGGCTAAAATGTGTGTTGTGGGCTTTTTCCTAAAACTTTCTTATCTTTACACGTACAATTTACACTTTAGACCGATATATATCGATAACTTCTAGGCTCGTTTATGCGACAAAAAAAAAAAGTAGATATCCCTATGTTTAACTATATATTTATAAATGTCTAAATGAAACTGTGTGTGTTTTTACGTAAACTTTCTCATCATAATTGCTTACCTTAGCTTAGGCTACATATACATATCAAATAATAGATCATCTAATTACAAATATCTGCTCCTAGATTCCTAGCTTCCTAGCTATAGATTAGTGCTGGCAAAACATCGTAGCACTATCAATAGTATCGATTTTTTGAACTTTTTTGAAAAGCATCGATTGTTTTTTGCACTATCGATGTTTTGATTCGACCAATTTCCCGAATGCTGGAAGGGAAATATTTGGTTAGATCATGAATGGAAATTGATCCCTTAAAGCCGGACTCGTTTTAAGTGAGAAAATGTCGATCACTCATGGCTTCTACTGCCGATATTATAATTTTTATAAGCTTAGGAAACATCGATAGTATCGATTTTTCACTAGGAAAACATCGAAAAAATCGATAGTGCAAAACACCGATTTTTTGCCAGCTCTGCTATAGAGTCCCAGATCTGTGCCCGATCCTAGATCCTCTCTTTATACGTTTTTTGTGTTTTGTTTTATGTTTTTTGCTTTCTGTTTCTGTTGTTTTCTTGCTTGTTTGGTATTATATGGTAGTGGCCATAGTCCCGGCGCGGCCCTGATATCCCTATCTCCATCCCGATCCCGTGGCTGTCCTCTGGCAACTATTTACAATCTCCTCGATTCCGGACCCTCGACCCACTCACAGACAGATGGATTGGATGACCCCGCGGGCTCAGTGGTGCCACATTAGCCATCGTTAACTCTTGGCGACGGCCTGCTCCGCCACAGCAGCCACTGCTCCAATGGGCGGCGACGGCGAGGGCGACGGCGACTTTAGATGCTGCTGCTTCTCCTTCTCCTCCCACCAGTCCTGGATGCTCAGCACCATCCGATGCCGCCGGAAGCGCAGCGACTCCCCAATGCACATCTCCACAAACTCCGACTGCATGTGGTGGTCGCCCTTCACCAGATTCAGATGCTCCAGCAGCTGGCTATAGTCGCGTCCTGGTCGCCGGATATCCCGAAAGATTTGCAGCCGCAGGTCCGTGTTGTGGCGCCGCGCGGCCTCCCGCTGCTCCTCGCTGAGGGTCAGTGGTGTTAGCGGTGGTGGACTCACCTCGCCGTTGTTGTGGCTGTGCGTGGGCGAGGAGCCGCAGCTGAGGACGGTCGGGGAGTCCAGCAGCTTGATGGGACTGCTGTTGTTGTGGCTCCGATGGTTGGCGTTGTTGGTGGTGCTGCTGCTGTTGTTGGTGGTGGTGGTGCTGGTGCTGTGATGATTGAGGCCACTGGCCCAGTAATAATGGGGATTCCCGCCCACAATGCCCGCCGCTCGCTTCAGCGCATCGAAGCTATTGGAGGAGTAGTGATCCTCGACCAGGCCGCTGTCCGCTGAGGATGAGGTGCTGCTGCTGCTCCCATTGCCATTCAGGCTGTTGCTGCCGCTGCTGTCCGTTCCCGAGGAAGAGGAGCTGCTGCTGGTGCCGTTGTGGCAGGTCTGCAGTATACGCGATATCTCCGAGGCGTCGTTAATGTCGTTGTGGCTAAAGTGACTGAAGGCGGAGGAGCTGGAGCTGGAGCTGGAACTGGTGCCGGAGCTGGAAGTGGAAGCCGCCGCGGAAGCACTTGCGCTGCTTGGCGCCACTGGCGATGGCGGTGAGATGGCTGTGGCTCCATGTCCATGCCCATAGCCATTGGCCAGGGGCAGCAGCCCCGGCCTGGAGCTGCCAGAGGCGGCGCTCAGCGAGCTGAGACTGTCTAGGGGAGAACTAAGTCCGCCCAGATTGCTGCTGTAGGCGGCGTGGGTGGTCAGGCCATTCAGTGGGACATACAGCACTCCCGAGGAGCTGGAACTGCTCATGTGGCTGTGGAGGCTGCTGTGGTGGCTGTGGATGCTGCTGATGCTACTCCCGCTTCCTAAACTTCCGCTGCTGCTTCCTCCCAAACTGCTGCTTCCTCCCAAGCTGCTGCTTCCCAAGCTGCTGCTGCTGGCAATGACGGCTGTGGGCACGGCTGGGCAGGCATCGCTGCCGTTGCTGCTGGCCTGGATCAGAGACGCCACTGCCGTTGGTGTCGTGGGCGTGGCAACCACAGCCGGGGCTTGAGGAGGCTCTGGGGCAACGACGAGGACAGGGGCAGCAACGGGGGAAGAGCATGACGAAGGCACTGCAGGCGTCGCGGTCGTCGTACTCGCACTGGCACTGGTCTGGTCTGGTCTCGCTGCTGTCGCGTCCGTGTCCACCGCACCCGCATCCTCGCTGATCCCATTGATAAAGTTGTGCACGTAGCCATTGAGCGGCGTGTCCTGGTCGCTGGTCTCCTCCTCATTGAAGTCAAAGCCCAGGCCCAGGCGATCCGAGGGCGTGGATAGCGACATGCCCGAGTCGTTCGATTCCCGCTGCTCCAAGGCGGCGGCGGAGGAGGTGCTCCCGCTGCTGCTGATGCTGCTGCAGCTGCTGTTGCTGTCCTCGTCAAAGCAATTGGGGCTGGAGCTGCTGTCCGGCGTCGGGGAATCGCAGCCCAAGCCCGCTGGCGAGGCACCGGGTATGGGTGAGCCCGGCGCACTGCTCGTCGTCGAGGAGGAGGAGGAGGGACTGGGGCAGGAGGATCGCGAGTCCGTGGACATGCGCCGGAACTCAAAGGCACGCGGCAGGGGTCCCGCTTTCCGCTTGCGGCCTCTACCCGTGCCATCCAGCTTCTTGGAGAGGCTGCTGCCACCGCCACCGCCACTACCTCCCCCCATCATTAAGCCGCCACCCATCCCAGACATGCCTGGGCCCACACCCGACCCGGGCGACGACGACGACTGACCCGAGGGCGAGCTCGAACCCGAACCCGAACCAGAGCCCGGGGGCGCCCCTCCTGGGCCATTGCCATTGGGCGAGGACTTCATCGGCGCCACATCGCTGAGATCCGCCTCGTCCACCATCACCATGTGCTTGTCCTTCTTGTAGGGATTCCCGAACATGTGCTGCCTGACATTAGTGGGCTCGATCTCGCGCAGCGGATTGTCCTTGTTCTTGAGGTACTCCTGGTAGTTGCCCATCTCGGCAATGGGCAGGCAGTGGCCCGAGTCCTTGGCCACAAGCGAGGCGGGTCGCAGGAAGGTCTCCCTCATCCGGGCAATCTCCTCCACCAGATCCCGACGCGGTATATCAAAGGGATTGCGGTAGGTCTTGGCCGAGGACTGATGCGTTAGCTGCGGCACCACAATCGTGTAGTTCTCCACGGGCTCTATTTCGGCGTGGAGCTTGGCGAAGGTGTCCCTGAGCAGGGGATGCCGCACCAGATCCCTCCGCAGCGCTGCACCCGTGCACAGCTTGGCCGTCTCCACCTGGCGGTACGGGGGCTTCGGTTGCTTCAGCTGCTTGTAAACCTTCAGGCAGAGATTCTCCTGATCCTGCTTGGCCGTGTTTTTGATGTGCTTCAGCTGGTTGGCGATTGTCGGCGACAGGTAGTTGTCCACGTTCTCGGGGAGCAGGAACTGCAGCAGCTGGTAGGGTACGTTAATGTTCACGAGGGCCTTGCGCAGGAAGGGGCAGTAGTACGGCGGTATGGAGCGAACGTAGGCATTAAACTTGTACATCAAATCGTTCGGCGGACTCATGTTGTACTTGTGGATGAGGTCGTGCAGCAGGGGCAGCAGCGCGGGATAGTTGTAGGCCAGGACATACAAATGAACCTGGGTGAAGTTCGGCGCGGCCTTGAGGTAGCCAAAGGGCAGCTCAAACCCGTGCATGCCATTCGTCACGATCACCTGCCAGCACTTGTTCATCTCCCGCTTGTTGAGGATCTGCAGGGTCAGCGGGCACCCCTCAATCTCGTACTTATCCACGGGGAAACTCCTCACCAGTTGCGGCTCATCCACCGCTGGGGTGAGGATCTTCAGCTTCGGGTGGGCATCCCGCGGCGGCAACGTAATGGCCTTGGAGTCCGGCCAATACGGCTCCGGCAAGGGCCAATAGCCAATGGGGAAGGTCTTTTGGGTGATGTGCTTCTGCACGTAGATCATCTTCTTCACCGGCTGGAAGACTATGTCCGTGGGCGGCGGGTCTGCTGCTGCTCCTGCTCCTCCTCCTCCTCCTCCTCCTCCTGCTCCACCCGAAGGCCCCGTCGACGAGGACGAGGAGGAGGTCGACGAGGCACCCGATACCGAGCCCGAACCGGCGCCCGCTCCCGCACCAGCTCCTCCCTGAGCGGCACTCGCACCACCACCCGCCTGACCCGTCGCCTCCTTGGGCAGCAGCGGCTCAAACTGCAGCACCACGCCCGGCTGCACCTTCTGGACCAAGCTCTCGATGCACTGGTTGAGCACATAGTGACTTCGCACGCGGTAGGAACGGCCGCCGGTGACCTCGCACATCCGTTCGATGGGCGAATCGTCGTGCGGCACCTTGCCGTCCACCCGCTCGTCAATCTTGTTGCCGGGCATCCGGAGAACCAAGGAGAACAGACGCTGATCCCATCGGAAGGGCTCCTTGGTGAACTTGGTGCCCGGTATTTGGTTGCTCAGCGGCAGTATGATCTCCTGATGGACACCGTTGCGATAGGAGTACCTACCGCCGTCCGTAATCACAATGATGACCGAGGGCTCCAGGTAGAACGGGCACCGGCCCTGGCCGTACGTATCGATGCCCGATTGCATCCGATTCAGATTGAGCAAATCGAAGGCGTTGCGCAGCGATTCGCCCATGGAGGTGAGGCCATGGCTTTGCAGGTTCTTCAGCTCGTTCATGAACGTGGCATGATTCTCCTTCCAGCCGGCCTTCACGTTCGCCGGCGGCTCCTCGAATGTGAGCAGCATGTAGCGATCGCCGAGGCAGTCCTGCGTCCGCTGACGGTACTTGAGGAACGTCTCCACAGCGCCCTTGGCAATGTCCAGATACGTTTTCTGCACCCCATTCACATACGCCTTCTGGCACATGGACGACGAAGTGTCCACCAGGAAGAGTATGATTGTCATGGCGGGTTTGATTATCTGATTGATCCTCTGCCTCTCTCTCTCTCTCAGAGTTACCTAATCCTAAGCCTTATTATCGGGTTTCAGGCTTGAAAAGAAGAGGAAATCAATTATTAGAATTTGTAGTGCAAAAAAGGTTAAAGGTTACTTAATTTGTAAATTCAAACTAATTAATATCACATACATTACATTAATTTATCTAAGTTTTTTGAGCAAACCAGGTGGAAATACTAGAAATACTACAACAAAATACCACAAATACTAGTAAAGTAGTAAGCATTTAGTATTTAATATACTCTTGCGAAATTCTAAGTTTTAAGCTCATGATTGCTTTAAGGAATACTTTTTAAGAAAGCAGGCTGGTACAAGATATGCATCTACTTATTTCGTCATATTATGAACCACATTTCGGTAAATCATAAATAATAAAACCAAAATAAAAACATAAATACCAGAAAGAGTGTTACTCACAGTTTGAAACATTTTCTGATTAAAATTTCTGGCATTACTTAGATCAATGCTTGTACAGCAAAGTAATTTCGCAATCTTATGGTTCATATATTGCTGTAATTCCAATTAAAGAACAAAAGTTAAAAGAGTTAGTAATAGTAAATGTTCAAAATTTAGCTGATTGCAGAGTAGAGCAATTCAAATTATTTCTACAAAATCAAATAATAGTTATGACATCATATTTAATTCCAAGACGAATCATTACGAATCACACCGAGAGTGAGGCATAATAAAGGAAAGGAATACAAAATGCGTGACATTAAAAATCAGCCAAACAATAAAAATATTAAATAGATTCTAATAAAATTAAAATGTTTGAATGCAAGATTTCGAATTCAAAAACTAGCTATGATATTCCCATTCAAGATGGAATGTTGGACCTTAACATTCCATCTTGAATGGGAATGGCTAATGGGTTAAGGCTAACTCTCACTATAAATCACAATCTTTAATTATCTTTAACCATTACTAAAATAATTCGCCTAATATTTAATATTATTTAAGGGAATTTCGCAAGCTTTCGAAAACGTTATGCGATTCTAGTTTTAGAAATGGAAGTGCACTGCAGATACTATAGGATTTTCCGCTTACCTTATGATTGGTGTTATCTTTCTTCCTCTCTCTCTCTTTCTTTACAGAGCTCGGTTGCACTTTCTCTTTGTCGTTCTCTTCGCAGCGGTGCTCTCTCCTTTCTACTCTCTTTTTGTTGCTTCTTTTATGGTACTTGTTGTTGTTGTTGCGTATATGTATGTGTGTTTATTTGTTCTTTTTTTTTTTTTGTTTTTTGTTTACGTTGTTAGCAGCGCTCTCTTTCTTGCTCTGGCTGCTGCTTCGCCTGCTGTTGTTGCTTGTATCCTGGGCTTGATCGGCTGGCTCTTTTTCTGCGCTTCGCTGTTCCGCTTTTATGGTACATGTTGCGTGAAACAGCTGACATTTGGACTGGATGATAAACAACAACGATGAACTGCACTGGAACGAGTGGGAAAAGAGCAAACGGAACGCAATGGTAATGAAACGGGCATGCAACTGGTTGTCGTCTTTCAAGTCGATAGGAAAAAAACTTTGAACGCACATAAAACGTTGCGCATACGCAGTGTGTGCCAATCAATCGATTCAGCGAAAAGATATCGAGATACGGTTTATATTCCCAAGCAACACAACTGCGGATAACTGCGTAATCACTGGCATTCACACACTCTCATATATACTCGCTGGGAACACACTGAACAAAATACATCATGTGCTAATTAAACAACGAAATGGAATTAAAATCCCAGGGGGTCAGTTGTTGTTTGGTCCTCGAGATGTTTTTGCATATTTATGGGGGACACAAAACGCTTTGACACAAATCCAAATCCACTCCAATTCACTCCACTCAGCCCCCCTTCTTTTTCTCCTCCACCTTCTGCCTCGTCTGCTTCTGCTGCTCTATCTCTATCTATTCCTCTTCCTCAGCTCTGCCTTGATGCCCCACTACGGAGTCATTCACTCGACGCCAGCTACTACTACGCTCTGTTGGCGTCGGTCTAGAGATGATCGCGTGAGTCGTGAGCCAGGTAGGCAAAGCGCGTGAGGCACAAAGTGTGAACAAATATGACCCATAAACAAAAAATATTTCTAATACTTTTTATGACATTTTTGTGATAAATTACCAGGTAATAATTCCGATTTTATCTTTCAAATTGAAATATGAAAATCTTCAGTTGTTAAAAAAACAAGCTCTGCCATTAATATTTATTATTATAATTATTTCATTCAAGATTGTTAACAAATTATCCTAATATATGGGCTTTGGTTTCTTTAATACCCATTTTAACCTCTTATTACGCAAATATGTAAACAGTGAAAAGTGATCTTCCCTATATTCACGTTTTTGGTAAAACATTATTACCGATCTAAGCAACAAAATGATAATCTTGCTACTTACTATCACTTCCTCGCTCAGCAGCTGTGTATTATTGTGCTTTTGATAAAAGCCTCCTCTTCCTATGTTTACGTTTCTTGATAATCTTGAAAATTTTGCAATCTTGAATACAACAGCATACATCCAGCGAAGGTGCTTGCGATCAGTTGGTCACATCTTGCTGTGGTTGTCCAGGTGGTAAAAAAAAAAAGAGGTAGCCGAAAGGTAAAATCGATTACACAATGCCGCCGACCCGCTCACGATCGTGAGTGCACGACCTACGCATCTCTGACGGCCGAGCGAGAGGAACGAGGGGCGAGAGAGAGCGAGGAATATAATCCAAAGCCGGGAATAACGATCGCCAAAACGACAATCTCTAGTGCAACGCCTACGATTTACCCCATTTCTTGCCGCGCGACTTATAGCTGGTGCTGCCACAAAACCGTCCAGATATATCGCGTTATCACTGCCAACGTAGCGGCGGTAATTGACGGAATTCGAGTGCAAAACATTCAATTTCTATTTGAATAAGAGCGCAAACACACGCACACTAGAGCACACACGCGGCCCCAGGGTTGCCAGATGGCCAACGGGAGCACACCGTCCGACGCACAGGTGGAGCTGGCTTTGCTGACCATCATCCCCCCGAGGATCCATTCGCGCACACATGAACCAAGTGTGTGTGTAATTTGATATGATAGTGCAGACCAAGTTTAAGTTGAGCAATTGCTGTCCCCGCCGGTCTGGCAACTCTGTGCCCCAGTGTGGGAGCCACCCGCACACGACGATGGTAGGGCGACGGGGTGGCGGGGGCGGTTGCCCTATTGTGTTCGACGCTGGCAAACCACACACACACACACTACACTCAAAACAAATGATTTAGGGCGACCGCCGCTTTGGGTAATCGAGTTTTTGTGGCCAATTAATCGCGCCGAAGGTAGGGGGCGGCGGCGGGACGGTAGGTTATAATGACACGGCTCTTCGTCGGAATTCACTTATGCAGCCGCGACCGTAGCGCACCAGGGTTGCCAGTGCTGGCCGAAAATGAGAGGCGATAAACACACTTCTTTTGAGTTATTGCATTCGCAGAGGGGGTGGGCAGGGGCAGAGGGAGGCAATCCAGTTTGCCTGGTAATTTTTCCATTTGACAAACGCACACTCGCAGTTTGGCTGACCTTAATTTGCATGTGATAATAATGTTGGGATTAGTGTGCAGCCGTGTTATCGCCGCCGTCTATCGCCTATCGGAAGAGTTGCTGCCGCCGGCGAATCGATTAGCCGCAAGCGTAGCCGCCAAAGCTTTCGAATTTTGAACTGCGTTTAGTTTGCGGATCGCCTGCATATATATGCATATTATATATATAGGATTTGTGGCAATTCGCCGGATAAGCCCGTCTTGGGGCCAAAACAACACACACACACTCTCTCTCTTCATTTTTTGGAACACTCCGCACTCAACTACTGGGCACTGGCGCACACACACGCACGCGAGCTGGCGGACTAACAGCATCTCTCAACTGGCACAAGTACTTCGTCGAGTGAGAGTTTCGGAAAGCACTCACACGCTGCCAATTAACCAAACAACAAATGCCTCTGCGATAAAAAATCACAAACAACTAACGAACGCAAAACAAAAAAAAACAAAAAAATATAAATATAAACGAGAACCGAAAAATGCACACACCAGAGCGGCGGCGGCGGCTCTCGCTCCTCTTACTCCTCTCAAATCCCCAATACTTGCAATAATTTTCGATTAGCTTCTATCCGCGCCACGATTTTTTATTCTGTTATATTTTTACTTTGTGCCAACAAAAAAAAATTTATCACCACCGCGAGCGAGCGAACACACAGACACACGGCGAGGAAGGGGGTTAGGGAGCAGGAGGGAGAGCGAGAAAGAGTGCGAGAGCAAGAGAGAACGACGAACGACAAACGGAACGGGGCGGCGCGAAGAGTACTACTACGTGTATGTGGCTCTGCTTAAGGTGCACGAGCGAGAACGACTGACGACCGACCAACCGACCGACCGACGCGACTAACGGTCGCGACCAACCGAACGACTGAACGTCCAACCGCCCGCCACCGCAATAACAACAATGGGACGGCCGTCGTGTTGTCGTCGTCGTCGTCGTCTCCACAATCGTTCGCTCGCCTATGTAGTGGTGGGGGCTGCTTACACACACACACACGCCTGCGTTCCGGCCGTGCCTGCTTCTCTTCTTCTTCTCGGTTAGCTGCTCCGGGTCCCGAGCCGTTCGCTTCAACTAAAAAAAACAGTTTGAATAGTGCTGGCAGCGGCTCGATCTCCTCGCCTTTGCAGAGACGCCGATAAGTCGATATGTCCATATCGAAGGGAAATCAGAGATCCCAGATGGGCGATTGTCGCGGCCAGAATCCCTGGTTCGGAGCTGCGCTAGGAATCCAGGACATTCTTTGGCCACTTGCCTTCTGTATTGCTACTGGAAACTTAAAATGTGTATGATTAATTAATAAAACACTTTTAATCAGTTAAGCCATGCTTGTAAGGAATTAATTTGATGCAGAATATTAAAAACAGTTACTGTCTCTGCTAACTTTTAGCCGTGGCTCTAACCCGTGCATCGATTTCGGCAGTAGGTTAGTGTTGCCGCCTTAACAACTTTATAGCCATTTTATATATGACAATATATTAATATTGAAATACGTTATAGGCCCCTAATTTAAACATTTTAAAATACTTTTGTAGTTAAGGGACATAAACTAAATTCGGTATTTTATATATTTAAACTTATTTTTCTATAAACTCTAATTTAAAATAAACTGAAGTTTATACTTCAAGATGATATCAATTTTAACAACAAAATTGTGAGGTGACCAGTTAAAAGTGCTAAGAGGATTTATTGACAATAAAACAGGTGTACATCTAGCGATTTGCAATGTGTTACAACAATTATAGCAGTTTTTCTTTCAGATTATTAGATAATTTTATCCCTTCCCGCTAGAATCAGCTTGTTTCCCGCTAAACCCGTGACAACACAGCCGAAACAGCTGTTTATCGGCGCTTGCGATTAACACATGTTTAGTGACCGCTTTGGCGCGCAAGCAAAAAAGGCGACGACCAGAAGGAAATCGTAAATAAAATGCCGGAGAGCCTAATTGCCGGCATCCCGGTGCACTTCCCCTTCGAGCCGTACCCGGTGCAGCGGGCGTACATGGAGAAGGTGATCCAGTGCCTGCGCGATGGGACAAACGGTGTGCTCGAGTCGCCGACGGGAACCGGCAAAACGCTGAGCCTGCTCTGCTCCTCGCTGGCCTGGATACGCACCCGACAGTCGGAGCACCAGCAGCAGATGCTCAAGCTGGGCAAGGGCGACGCGGCGGCGGAAGCTGGGGCGGAGCTCTCGGATCTGGCGAGGACCGTGGGCAAGATCAACAACTGGGGTGTGCCCAAGGTGATCTACGCGTCGCGGACACACTCCCAGCTGACGCAGGCGATGCGGGAGCTGAAGCGGACGGCGTATGCCAACATGCGATCCGTGGTGCTGGGCTCCCGCGACCAGTTGTGCATCCATCCGGAGGTGATGCGCGAGCAGGGCAACTCCAACAAGACGAACATGTGCAAGCTGCGCGTCCACTCCAAGACCTGCTCGTTCCAGCTGCGCGTGGAGTCGAAGAAGGATCATCCGGACTTCCGGGGCCCCAGCATAATGGATATCGAGGATCTGGTGAAGGTGGGGCAGCGGCTCAAGATGTGCCCGTACTTTGCCTCCAAGGAGCTCGTGGCCCAGGCGGACATCACCTTCATGCCCTACAACTATCTGCTGGACCCGAAGGCCCGCAAGGCCAACAAGATCGAGCTGGGCAACACGATTGTGATCCTGGACGAGGCCCATAACATCGAGAAGATCTGCGAGGAGTCGGCCTCGGTGCAGATCCGCTCCTCGGACGTGGCCATGGCCATTGAGGACATCACCCACATCATGAAGATCTTCACCAGCGGCGAGTCACAGGACATGGGCGGCGATGAGCCCAAAGACTTTACGCTGGACGACCTGACGCTGCTCAAGGAGATGCTGCTGGAGCTGGAGAAGGCCATCGATGCGGTGTTGGTGGACAATGTGACCGAGGGCACCACCTACCCGGCCACCATGATGTACGAGCTGCTGGGCAAGGCGAATGTGAGTCTTATATTTTTTTTTATTAATATTTATACCCGGCACCCATAGCATACAAGGGTATAATAAGTTAGTAACAGCAGAAGGAGGCACCTCCGACCCCATAAAGTATATATATTTTTGATCAGTGTCACCAGCCGAGCCGATTTAGCCATGTCCGTCTGTCTGTCCAGATCTCAGAGACTATAAGAGCTATAGCTACCAAATTTGGTGACAACATTGGAATCTGTTGCACGCAGATGAAGTTTGTTTTAAAATTTGGCCACGCCAACTTCTGCCCCCGAAAATCATTAAAAACGGTATATAAGCTATAGTCGTGATTTTCGGCTTAAAGTAAATAAATAAAATATGTAAGTAGGCCTACGCGGACGTATTCTGAAAATTTGAGTAAAATCGGATAATAAACATGGAAGTTATTAAACAATAAAGTTTCTTTTTTTTTTAGTATTAAGTTACTTCCAGTCCAAAGTAGAGGAAGATTTATTTGGCCTCCCCGTATAACAATAAAGTTTCTGTTTATGCTTCTTCTTCATCTCTCTCTCAAAAGCCAAGTACTCCGACACGCTAAAAGGGTTCCGTAGCATTGAGTCAAAACGAGAGGTCAATAGTCACCCTCTCGCTCTATCGCACTGCTCAGGAATACTTTTCGGGTGTCTGAGCACATAGCTTTTGAGAGAGAGTGTCAGTGCGTGTGGCTCAACATGTCCCTAGCAACATTTGTCTTTTTTGGATGTTGCTCAACATGTTTCTAGCAACTTTTGTTCTCATTTGTCAACAATTTCTTTTTTCCATGTTCGTGGGCTATTTAATTTCACCCACAATGCTTTGGGTACCGGGTATCTCACAGTCGGTCACACTCGACTGTAGCTTTCTCACTTGTTTTAACCCTCCCTCCTGCAGTTCAGCTACGGCAATGTGGCCACCATAGTCACCCTGCTGGACAAGCTGGTGCAGTACCTGATGGTGGCCTCGCAGCAGATGAGCATACGGAAGGGAGGGACCTTCACCCTGCTCAGCGATCTGCTGACCATTGTCTTTGCCAACAAGGAGGATGTGATGAGCAAGGTGTACGCCAGCTTCAAGGTCCACGTTCAACTGGAGGAAGTCAAGGAGCAGCATGGTAAATCCGGACCGAACAAGCAGGGTTGGCTCAGCAAGGGCACACTGGCGACCAGCAGCACCAAGCAGGCCAAGATCGTCAATTTCTGGTGCTTCAATCCGGGCTTCGGCATGGAGCAGCTGCTCAATACGCAGGTGCGCAGCGTGATCCTTACCAGCGGCACCTTGGCGCCGCTGAAACCGCTGATCGCCGAGCTGGCCATACCGGTGGCCCAGCACCTGGAGAATCCGCACATTGTCGACCAGTCGCAGGTGTATGTGAAGATCATTGGCACCGGCCCCGATCGCCAGCAGCTCATATCCAACTACACCAATCGGTGAGCTTCTATTTATCCTTTCTCCTTCAATTTTATAGCCTTGTTCCACTGCTACATTCAGCTCCATTCTCGAGAACGCTCCATTATTTTATATGGGGCAAAAGTCGTCCGTTCAAAATCGACAGACTATCCGTTAACCATTCGCCCCCGAAGGTTTCTATACATAAAAAAAAAAAAATACTGAAAAATATCGATTTTTAGACAATATTTCTTAAGTTCCTTCCCTAAACCTTCCTTCCCATTCCTAATTTCTTATTGTTCTTGAAATTATGAATATTTTTGCAAAAAGATGAATGAAAACTAGATTCGGCGCAGCATTTTGTTGTCGCCACTGTATAATGCGATGCTCCTTAAGCTGTGGCAGGGAAATACTTCTGAAAACTCCCGATTTTCCTTTGATATTCAAGATTTCAAAGCTCCAAGCATAGATATTAATAAGTCCTTGAATGGGTGGGTTAATTTTGAAAAGGACGTCGTCCGGGAGTCGCAAAAGAAAGCCTGAAATTACCGCTTTCGGCGTCCCAATTAAAATGTAAACAAAGCCGGATCAGCTGTTCGTGCCATTCACATGTCGCCGGAGAATGTAGATGGAGCTGTGGAACAAGCGGCGGTCCATTTTCGAAATAACGGAGCAGTGGAACAAGGCTATTACATCGTTCCCTTTGCCTTCGACAGCGACAACCCCAAGTACATCAGCTCCCTGGGCCAGACGATCTTGAATGTCTCGCGGATAGTCCCAGACGGCCTGCTGGTGTTCTTCCCCTCGTATCCGATGCTCAACAAGTGCGTGGACTCGTGGCAGGCGAGCGGCCTGTGGGCAGACATTGCGGCCAGGAAACCCATCTTTCTGGAGCCGCGGGGCAAGGATCAGTTTACCAGCACCATGGAGGAGTTCTACCAGGCCATACGCGACTCCAAGGGCGCCGTCTTCATGGCCGTGTGCCGCGGCAAGGTCTCCGAGGGTCTGGACTTTGCCGATCGCAATGGCCGGGCGGTGATCATCACGGGCTTGCCCTTTCCTCCGCTCAAGGATCCCAAGGTGGTGCTGAAGCGACGCTACCTGGAGGCCAATCGGACGCGGGAGAACCAGCTGCTGAGCGGCCAGGAATGGTACAATCTGGATGCCACGCGGGCCGTGAACCAGGCCATTGGCCGAGTGATCCGCCATCGCAACGACTATGGAGCTATACTGCTCTGCGATTCGCGCTTTAAGGACGCCTCCCAGGTCCAGCAACTGTCCAAGTGGATACGTGGACATTTGGGGGATAGGCCACAGTGCTCGCCCTTTGGCCCCATTGTCCGGGAGCTGCGACAGTTCTTCAAGAATGCCGAGGCCACCGTAAGTTTGGGGACCTCTCCTTATTTCTGATTATTAAAGTAATTCCCTTCTGTAAACCCAGATGAAGCAGCCGGATGAGCGGGAGTCGGAGCCGCCTTTAGAGACGGTTTGCAAATCGGAGGATGAGCCTCTAGCCGCCATTCCCAAGATCAAGCGGGAGCCGGGCTTCAATTCATCAGTGAAAGCAGCCAACGAGTCTGCAATGTGAGTATTTTGGCAATATCTTTTCTACTGTAAACTTCCAGACTTTTATTTCTCTCGATTTTTCACGAGCTGATCGTTCTTATTCGCCAAACCAAAGTGACCGTATATTCTTTTTTTAAAAATCTAGCTTAGTTCTATGTCACTAATGTGACCGTGTAATACAAAATGAGGTGTTTACACTACTTTGGCTTATTCTTTATTTTTAGGAAAGTGGAGATGGCAAATTCCATCAAGACCTGGACACCCGATGACTATGCCAATGCAGCAGGGCGCAAGCTGGGCGGCGGTGGAGCACCCAATGCCATGGACTTTATGAGCCGCCTCTCCTCGAATGTCTCGGTAAGTGTCTACCAGGTAGACTCTACCGGCTCGAGGGCCTCCGCCTTTATTTACTTATTTACATTTAATCAACCAGAGCATCGACTTTAATTGCTGCGGGGACAGCAAGAGTGGCTCCTCTGCCGATGGCCTGGTGAAGATCCACAAGCGAGAGCGCACGCCGGAGACGGGGAGCAGCTCCCAGGCGCCCAAGAAGCGCTACAAGCTCGTGGATAACTTCAAGGTCAAGGCGGAGCCTATTAGTTCCCAGGCGAAGGTGGCACCCGAGGATAGAGGGGACTTTTTGCGGGAGGTGAGCTAGGATATATAATTCCCTGGGATCATTTTTAATTTAAATTATATTTATTTAAACAGCTCCGCAGCCTGGTCAGCCACGATCAGTTCCGGGTCTTTGGCAAAGTCTTAATTGAGTACAAGAACGGCGGCGTCGAGAGCTTCGAGAACCTGATGAAGGTGCTAGTGGAGGTCCTGGTGGGTCCCAAGCTGCGGTATCTCTTCGTCGGCATGCGACGCTTTTTGAAGAACGAGCATAAGGCTGAGTTCGATCGAAGGCTGGCCCAGCTCGATCCCTGCTGAGCTTCTGTATGTATGTATTTTTGGTTTCTTTTAGTACTTTAATAGAACTTAATTTAAAATAAATATTCTCTAGACTTTAAGGGCCTTTTTTTTATGTATTTATCCAAGCAGAACGGCAATGGTGTGCTCAAATCTTTATAAAAGAATTTTTTATTTAAAGTGAAAATACATACTATTGTTGCATCAAGTCAACTTTTTTATTTTATCTACATTTTCTTCATTTTTAGCCTTTTTTTTTATTTATTATTATTATTTTTTCTAATTAGAAAAAGCAAAAATTTTGGTGCTTATACGGACATACGGACAAGGCTAATTTAAATGTTCTATTGCTAACTATTTGTTATTTAATCAACATTTTCTTAATTATTAGGATAATTATTATTAAATAAATTAGAAAACACACAAAATTTGATGCTTATACGGACAAAACGAACGAACGGACATACGGACAAAGCTAATTCACATTTTTTTATTTAAAAAGTCTCCAAAGGTAGGCAATACAATTTTGTAGCATACTTTTCAGCCTCCTTTCAAACGATTTGATATTCCCAGCTATTTCTATGACATCCCTGGTGCGCTTTAATATTTAATGCCTATGCACTCCGCTCTGATTTGGCTTTTTTCGGAAGTCTCTGGTGCTTTGGCATAATTAGTATAATTATTAATTATGCATATATTCAGCCCCACAGAAATCGCGTGGGATTCGAAATCGCTCCAAATAGTGACATCTTACCAATTTACATTTATTGTGGGTCCTTAAATATTTCAATGCATACCCTTAGACGCATTTTTAGGTAATTTTTAATAGCCTGCTTGTGTATTTTGCATTGTTTTTGCCTTATAACAAATGGCCTTTCCGACAAAAAAGTTGGCAGTATATTTTTGGTCTTTCGTTTGTTGCTGGGGCCAGAGAGGCAAGCCAATCTGCAAAGTGCAGGCCAGAGCGCGCCGCATCCGATAAGTTCATTGCCAAGCTGGGAGCCGAGTTCGCGTCCCGAGTCCGTGCCGAGCAAGGCGCGTAACCCGAATGGCGCCGAGCTGCAGTGGCGAGCTGCTGCGACTTGGCACTCGCGTGGCAACAATCGTCCAGGACACACCACGCAGCAGCTGCTGGGAAAGCTGAAAAGCCCATAGCTTATAGGTATAGCCTTAGCTATAGCCTCAAGTGCCGCCGCCCGCGCTTCACGCTCCCCATCCCGCCCATCGCCCATCGCTCATCGCTCATCTAATTTCCGCTGCTTTGGCGCTTTGATTGGTGGCACACGCAGTAAGTTGATTGCATTTGCAACAAGTAACGCCCTACCACCCACTCACCCACTTCCCTGCCTTCCGACCTTGGCCTAGTTACGACTACTTGCCTTAATTGCATTTCGTCGTCAACGCAGCGCACAGCACATGGTGGAGGAGATTGGCTGCCAGAGACAGACGGGCATTGTGGTCGCCATGCCCAGCCAGGTGGCAACGAGCAGCGGAACTCCAGTGCCATCCGCCGCAGCCGCAGCAGGCATTCATCATCATCATCAGCAGCAGCAGCAGCAGCAACTCCAGCAGCAGCAGCAACAGCAGCACCAGCAGCAACTCCAGCAGCAGCAGCAGCAGCAGCACCATCAACAGCTCGCTGGCAACATGAGCATGCTGAGCATGAAGGGCGGAGGAGGCGGCGGTGGGCGCTACCTGTGGACGGACAGGGAGCTGCTGATGCACCTGCAGAACTACACGCCGCTGATCCTGCTCATCGACTTTGTGGAGAAGACGCGCACCAAGCGATTCTACGAGAGCTCCGAGCGGTATGAGATCCTCATGCTGGTCTTCATCATGAGAAAGGGCGCGCCGTTCTGCGAGAACAAGCGCTTTCCAGCCGAGTACTGGGTGAATCTGTCGGTGGGCCCCATAGCCGAGGCCTTTGACCGACTGCAGGCGGCCATCGACATACCGGATCCGCAGCTACCGATCCACATGAGCGTCACGGACCTGACCAGCTGGAAGCAGATGTTCGATGTGGCGATGCTGGATATCAGGCGGTTCGCCTACTACACCGATCCCATGCAGCTGGCCGATGCCGGTGTGTACAACAGGATCACCTTTGAGCAGAGATTTGGGATGCAGTGGCAGGAGTAGCACGCCGGGGATTGATACAGGATATACGTAGGTGGCACACACTAGAGGTGGAGAAACAAACAAAAATTTGTTCATAAATTTAAAAAGTTTTCCTTTACTTTAGTGATGTGACTATCGATGTTCCCAAACATTTTTAAAACATCGATGCATTGATGTTTTCTTCGATGTTTCTCCACTTCTAGCACACACACATCCCCCTCCGTCACAGCCAGAGTTTGTTGTTGCGCATAGCTGCATTTCCCCCACAACTGTGCCTTCTCAGAGCCACATGTCACAGTCCCAATCCTCCTCTATATCGACTCCTCGAACGTATCTGTAATATGCCCCATGTAGGACCCACAAAATGCTTTAAAGGACAAAATAAACGTTAGTTACTGGTTGCAAATGAACTAATTCTGTGCTTATTCGCGTCTTTATTACATACTAGAAAACGCATAACGTTTATTTACATTTATCTACGGCTAAATGCTAAGGGACGAGATCCAGATCCAGATCCAGATCCCTCTACGGCTGGCGCTTGGGCAGCTGGTCGCGGTCGAAGATGCCCAGCAGCTTGCCGCGTGTCATCTCCTTGGCCTCGCGCAGTCCCAGCTGGTAGATCTCGTCCTGCATCGACTTGATCTTCTCCACCAGCTGGTCGGGTTCAAGTTCCGAGAGCTCTGCGATAAACAAAAGTGTTTCTAGGTAAGTTTTTCACTTATAAACAAGCTCAGTTTCGCACTTTTCAGTGAGGGATCAGGTGGGCAACTCGAATGTAAACAAAAAATGAACCATGTAGGGGGAACATGTACTCACGCTGCATATGGGCCATGTCCTCGGTGGTCAGGTTGTTGCTACGATCCACGGTAGGCGTGTAGATGGGCGTATCGCTCATGGTAAGGAACTCCTCCATTCCGGGGACTTGAACGAGAAAAGCGAGCAATGCAAGAAAAAGAACGTTAAACATGGCGCCAAGTGCAAAAGTGCACGTTTTCTACACTCACAGCGCTCCGGCCACTGGATGGGCGACTCGCGCAGTGTCTCCTGCGAGATTAGCTCATCCTCCTGCAAACCCAGGTCTTTCTTGGTCTCCTCCGGGTTCTCGCCGACGGAAATCAACGTCTTGTTGTCAGAATCAACGGCCGCTGCTGCGGCATCCTCATCCATTTTCTGAATGGTTTCTACCAGGGACAAGGCGCCGTTCAGGTGAGTTCCTTGGGTATCTGACGCACACTTACCTGGCGCAAATGCCTCCACACCTGATTCCTTTTTGTCCATCTTTTTTAACGAGAACAAAACCGAACAAATACGAAAATCAAACGAAATGTACGAGATTTCGAGACAAAAAGGCGGTGATGCCACTCTTTTTCCCAAACCTATCGCCAGGAATTATCGATACTCCAGCCAGTGCTGAACAACGATAGTCATACTGAATATTTGCTCAAAAGAAACCCGTGATTTTTGCTTGAAGGCTATTACTTTTGAAAATTAAATGCAAAACAATTCATAAATTAATGTAAAAGTTATGTAAAACTGGCCAAGAGCAGTGGCAGCAGCGGCAGGTTTATCTTCGCGCCACATGTGCTGCTATAGTGCACTCGCTCTGACTCACGCCTAGCAATCGTAATTGTGCTCTGCTCTGGTGGTCTCGCTCGCACCTCATTCGCTGCTCCGATGAAAGCATATCGATGTGTATAGGAATATCGATAGGTGCAGAATCGATTATCTCTATATATTATAGCTTGCCATTACCGTTCACCTGTTCCTCAGCTCCCCGTCGACCTTAGTTAGCTTCAATTGCCGTTTGAACTCCGCCGACGCGAGCGGACAGTTTTTTTTTCAGTTGGGAGAACAAGTTGTCGTATTTGTGCCTTGGCGCCAATTTCGAAACTGCATCTCAGTTGCACTCGCCGTTGACTTCCTCCCCACACATCCAGTTCGCAATTCCTTTCGCTTTCCCGCCGCGCCCCCTCCCTCCCCTATTCGCCGTGGCCCCCGATGGCAGCTAGCAAATTTAGTTCCAGTTCCGTCAAGCAGACTACACATTTCGATGCGACATGTGCGAAGATCTCCGCCTTCTACTTTGACCTGGACAACACGCTGATACCAACGCGTGCCGGCGACCTGAAGGCCATCCGAAAGGTGAGTTACAGTTGCAGTCCACGCTTTCCAGCTCCACGCGCGCTCCACGCTTCGCTCTCCCCGCCGCGCCGCGCTCTCTCCGCGGGCATCCCCGAATTCGGGGGTGAAAGTGCGCAGCAGGCAGCTAGAAAATTTTCCACTGCAGCCCGCGCTGCTGCTGTTACGTAGTCGAAAAACCCCGGACGTCACTCCCGTCCCGCCCTGTCCGTCCGTTGGGCTCCCAGCTGATAGCACGCGCCCGAAATTAAATTCTTTTGTTTTTATTTCTTTCGGCACGCAAGACATGCACTTTTACAAGGTCTTTCGGTCTCCCCCCACTTCGCTTTATCGGGAAGCCGACTGCTGGAGAGCCAGACTTTCGCGGCTTCCAATAAACACTTTATTTACTTTACGTATTATATGGCGTAAATATGTAGCCTTCATTCAGGATAAACACAAATGCACTTTGGGAAGTCATCGTTATCTGAATGCCAAAAATACATACTTGAAGTCATGGGTTTATAAATAAATCTGATTATTTTGGGTAATTGCATTTATTTATAATTTAATTGCACTTTACGGGGGTTAAGGGTACTCTCTGACTTGATTTAAATTTAAATTTAATTTAAAAATAAATGCAAGCTCGTAAAATAAACAATAAATATCATTCAAAACTTGAAAATATTAGTAAACAAGCTTGAGCTCGTTCAAAAAATGATATTATGAACTGAAATGCAGTTTTTAAGGCTTTATTGTCAAAGACTTGGCTTAAAAAACATTAAACTTTACCCTAAATTCCGATTTTGGGTTTAAGAAAAATAAATCTTAGTTAAAGTAATTTGTTTATAAAAATCTTAACTCCAAACTTTAACTAATTTAAGAAAATAAGACTTTTTTGTATTAAGAAATCAAAACCATAGATATTTTCTGTTATATTTACACCTTAACCGTACAATTTCGAAGCAAAGAAATATAAAAAAATTAATTTTAAACCAATTTCTATGACCCCATTTCTGGGCCAAGCTAAAGTAATAAATAAGACCGCAAATAAATTTATCTTAACAGCTCGTAAAATCCCATAGAATATTTAAAAAGAACTTAATAATATTCAGCAGAAACTAGATATTCAGACAGATGCTAATTAAGATAGCCAGAGATTCGTTAGCAAGTGAAAAACCCGCACTATCATCGTGAACTCAGTATGGGAAAGCTGTTAATTATTGAATTGATTTATTAACTGATTTAAATATAGTTTCAGCGTTTAATTGAATCATTATTTATACCTTCACTGGAATTTTTTACTGTCTGCTCTCGTAACATTTTTATAGCTTAATCATTTCCAATTTAGTCAGTTGAATTCGTTATCAAATTTGAAGCCCAGATAAGCTATGTTTAGACACCAAATATTGTCATTGTTATATCGCGGGTTCTTCGGTTTCTTTATTCAGTTGCTTTCATTGTTATCAGAGACCAATGACTGTTCGCTTTCATTCCATTGAACGCACACGATCATTTTGATATAAATCAGCCCGTATGTCCGCCTGCACTTGCACTTGTTTCTCGATTTGCATAAACTGGAATCAAGAAGGCAATTTGCGGAAATGGACAGGGGGAAAGGCCCTTGAAATAGATTGCAACTCTCGTATATATATTATACATGCAATACTTACCGGCAGTTGTTTGATCAGTGATCAGTGGCCTGATAAAGCTTACAACTGATTAAGCAATCGGAATTGATTCGATTGAACGACTGAGACTGACTTTGAACAACCGCTGATTCCGCTCTTCCGCTCTCCCACTCTCTCTCCCTCCCAGCTCGGTGACGTTCTGGAGACGCAGTACCAGTTCAGCAAGGATGACGCCGCTCTGTCCACGCAAAACTTCCTCAAGGCCTTCCGCCGCTGTCCGGACAACTCGCAGACATCGCTGGACTCCTGGCGCACGCATCTGTGGCGCGAATCCCTGCCGCCGCGACACAAGCACCTCGCCGAGCAGATATACCCACAGTGGCTGAGACTGCGCTATCGCTACCTGGCCGTGCCGGCTGACTATGTCCAGCTGCTGGTGCGCATGCGCCAGGCGGGCTATGCCCTGGCCCTCATCACCAACGGCCCGTCGAATGCGCAGTGGGAGAAGGTGGCCAAGCTGCATGTGCGCGGCTACTTTGACTGCGTGCTCGTGTCTTCCGATCTGCCCTGGGAGAAGCCCCACCCGGAGATCTTCTATGCCGCCTGCAACTTCCTCAATGTGAAACCAGATCAGTGCGCCATGATTGGCGATAAGCTGGAGACGGACATCAAGGTGGGTGTAACTTCTTTATCTTTGTAAGGTTTAGCTAATTGTTTATGGCTTGCAGGGCGGCCACCTGGCCCAGCTGGGTCTCACCTTCTGGACGCCGCTGAGCAGCAGCAGCTCGGCGGCCCAGTCGCTGGAGGATGTGGAGTACAAGCCGCACATTAAGCTGGGCAATCTGCTGGAGATGTACAAGTACTTCCCACGCCTCAATGCCATAGCCCAGCCCGATACTCCATCCACGTCCAGGCGTCGTGGCAGCGGCAACAGCAGTGCCAGCGGGGGTAGCAGCGGTGGCAGCAGCGGGAGCAGCAGCTCGAGCGCCAGCTGTGAGCCGCACCAGCAGCAGCGCCAGTGGGTCTATCGGCGCGGCGTCTCCCTGCCCGCCATGGACTGCTCCAACAGCGAGGCGGAGAACAGCTGCGACAGCTTCCTCTAGAGAGCAGGACCTCGAGGACGCAAAGGATCAGGAGGATCATGAATTGATACAAAAAATGTACCTTCAGTTTACAAAACTATAGCTAAAAGAGAGAAGAGAGAGAAGAGAGAGAGGAGAACGAGGAGAACGAGGAACGCAATGAGCAGGGAGAAGGATCACGGATAATGCTGGCAAAACATCAGAGCACTATCGATAGTATCGATCGAAACAATCGATAGTGCAAAACATCAATTTTTTGCTCCAGCTCCAATCACGGACAAGGGACATCCGGAAGAGAATTGAAAACGAATGCAGGAATTTAAAGTTCAACTATTAGCGGGAGGAGCCCCCAAAGCACGCACGGTGAATCTCGATATCTGCCATTAGACTAAAATTAAGGCTAGAACAAAACAAACAAAGAAACACAGCAAGAGAAAATGGAAAATGGAAATCAAAGCAAACAAACTAGGGAAATCGAATCGAAACACAAAGCAAACACAAACCAAATGTATTTTTCTAAGCGAATTTTCTGTCACACTTTTTTGTAAATTGATACAACACGCAACGGGAAAGTACGCCAAGGTAACAAAAGCAAAACTAAGCGATAAATGATAAATGATAAATTATAAATGATAAAGCAGAGCAAAACCACAGCAAGCAACACGACAAATCCGAGACGAAGCGAAGCCCGAGTCACTAACGAATCTGTAGCATATACCTACTATATAAAGCACTCACACTGAGACGGTGGATGTGCGTGAAATGTTAACTATTGTCTTAGTCGTAGCCTTTAGCTGGTACCGTTATTTAAGCCGCGAACTCGGGGCATCACCATTCACACACCACACACAGACCGCGAGTCTCTGTTGGCAAATTGTTATTTGCAACTGCAACTGCACCACTCAACTCCACTCCACTCCACATCCCATCCATTCCCACTCCCATCCTTATCCCACGTTCCCCAACGAACCACAGATTACTCCACACTCCGCACCAGCTATCCCCATGTTGATGATAAATAAGGTACATGTGTGCATGCATGCCTAGGCACCACTGTTGATCATGGATATTGAATAATAAATGACACTGCAAGTACTCGGCGAGGACTTTTTATTCAGCGAGAACTCAAACCATGGTTGGGCAGCGAAATTCTGGATTGGAGCCAAAGAAACCCAAAGAAATAGAGCTGGAAAAAAATCGATAGTATCGATATTGCAATCGATTTTTTCTCAGCTCTACAAAGAACGCCGCTTAAATTATTAAGGATTCTTGTGTTTTTGTGTTATTGTGATAGTTTCCTATGAAATTCAAGAGATTTGTTACCCACATCTATAAAGATTTCTGTGGAGAAATGACTATGGAATAGCTTGAGTGTATATATTTTGTTTTTGTGATGCTTAGTGCTAGTTTTTCATTTACGTTGACGTATAGTTTTGGTTTTTGTGACTCCGCTATAGAATGCAAGAGATTTCAAGAGATTTATGGAAGAAATATCTGGAAATCCGGTAAGAGAAAGAAAGAAATTAAAGCAAAATATGTGAATTAACTGCAATTAAACCTTAATTGCAGGCAAGAGAGTTATGGGAGAAATATTTGAAAATACCGTTTAAAAGATAATGTTTTAAAAGTGTAGAGCAGAGTTTAAGCAAAATATGTGTGTAAACTTGAGTTAAACCTTAATTCCAGAGATATTTTAGTCTAGAAACAAACATCTGAAGCTAAACATAATTGAAATATTAATTTTTTATTGAGAATTTCTTGAGATTTCCATTAAGAAATAATGGTCTAATAGTGTAAAGAAGAAATAAAAGCAAAATTTGAGTTAATCCCTAATTCGAGACATATTTTAGTCTAGAAACAAACATCTGAAGCTAAACATAGTTTAAATATTAATTTTTATTGAGATTTTCAAGAGATTTCCATTAAGAAATAATGGTCTAATAGTGTAAAGAAGAAATAAAAGCAAAATATGTACCATAAATTCGAGTTACACCTTAATTCCAGACATATTTTAGTCTAGAAAAAATATCCGAAGCTGATCATAGTTAAAATAAATATTTTATTGAGAATTTCCAAGGGAGATTGCCTAAACTTATATACATTTAAAGACATACTCACACATTGGCTTACCCAGCATTGTTTCCATTTCTTTCTAAAGCGTGCAAGCACTCTGAAAAGAAAAGGTTTCCCCCCAAGCCCAAATCCCAATTAAAACCACAATTTCAATTTGATTTTAATCATAGTAAAATAAGCTTGTTTTTATGTTTTATTTATTTGGGGGCTTGTTGTTGTTTATAGACTACAAAATACGCTATACGGTAAAATGGTATATCGCTTGCAGAGTCAGCAAATAAATGTTATTATAACCAACACAGAAGTTTTCGCAGTTTAATGTATAATTGTTTGTTTGTTGTTTTGTTTCTTGTTTTTTTTTCTCCTCCTCACATATATACCATACATACATATACACACGGATATACATACATTTATATTATTATAATCAAAGTCACGTACACGAAAAAAAGGACATTATTAATGTTACAAAAAAAATTGAATGAAACATTTTCGAGGCATCGAAAATTCTGCATTTGTCCAGCTGCAACTGGGGCTGGCTAGCTAGGCTTGCTGCTCTTGGCTTATAGTTTTTCCTTCTTATTTTTTGTTTGTTTTTCTTATTTTTTTTTTTGCAAAAGAGCACTTTTCAGACTACAAAATACCCTAAGAACCTTTTACTTGGAAATATGTGGATTATACATAGATAATGGGGACAATGGGGAAAGGAAAAAGAAAACGTAACGTAACATAACATGGAGTAGAGTTTGTAGGGGTTGTTGTTGTTTTAATAGTAGTAGTAGTTGCTGCTTGCTTGCTTCCTTGCATTCGTCGTTGAAGTAGTATAAGTAGTATCGTTTCTTGTCTGAAGCAATTGTACAACTTGCATCCGCTTAAGTGTTAAAACCATCCACTCAGCTGCCATTCGGATCGGGTTTGGATAGCTCTCCTCCCTCGCTGGCGTTCTTCGTCTTAGTTGCGTGTCGCATTGGCCGCGTAGATCTCCTCGATCTTTTTCCTGCGCTTCGTCAGCAGCGGATTGTTCGACTTGTCCAGCGCCTTGATTTGCATCTGAAAAGGGGTAAGTAGAAGTATTAAATAAAGTTTGTATTTAAGGGAATTGAAAACCAAAGAAATCAAGAACGAGATATGTATAATTGTTCAATAATCTATGCAGCTGTTATCTGCCGTTCTTCGTTAAGCCGTTCTTTTAATTATTGGTCCTTCGAGCCGGATATACACAGATATGAACAGAGCCCAAAATATTCTTATCTTTCTAAATATTCGTGTTCGTCTGAACAACCTATACTTTAAGAGCACATTCACCTTAGCGTTCATAATTAGTTTTAACAATTAGTAGAAACAAAAGCGTGCAGTATGGCTTGCTAATTACACAAGCAAATATTATTTGTAATCATTGCCAAGAACAAAACAACAGAACAACAAATTATGTAACTTGGTTATTAATTATTTTACTTATAGAACCAATTCCAGCATTCCTCCCCCTCCCAAGTTCTTATTGAAAGAGAAATCGAAACCCACCTGATCGTAGTCCACGCGCATGGTAGCCAGCGAGCGCATCATCTCCTCCTGCACCTCCGGCCAGGTCTCCTCGCCCTCCTTCAGCATCCGGCCCGTGCAGAGCGGCGTCTGGGGCACAGCATTGTACTGGGCAATCCACTTGTTGCGTATAACGTCCTGGATGCGCAATCGCTTGCTGGGATCCACATTCAGCATGCCCTTAATCAGATCCTTGGCCGCCTGGCTGACATTCGTCCACTCCGGATCGGGGAAGTCGTACTGGCCGGTGCGTATGCGCTTTTTCATGCCCGGCGAAATTGCGAGGCCGTTGTTGCTATAGAACGGCGGGAAGCCGCACATGATAATGTACATGACCACGCCCAGCGACCAGATGTCGCAGCTCTTGTCGTACTTCTCCGGACCCAGAACCTCGGGGGCTATGAAAAGTGAGTAGCACAGAAGGCAATAATTAATGCAAAAAGCAGAGAACTCCCGTAGACTTCTCTAGAACTACATGAACCGTGCACAATGGCAATTGCACTTTCCCTAAGCGGCACAAGGCCGAATAAAATTAGAGAAAACAAATTAAAACAAAGTTCGCGTGTAAAAAACACGCTCAGAAAAGTGCAGTGAGTGAGAAATATATCTAAATTTAAGCCTCAATCATCGTGTAGCTTCAATAGAGACTTTCTGTGCAAAAAACCAACTATTTTTGGGTCGTAAAGATGTGTTTAGTCAACTTAAATGATTTATAGCCTTGTTCCACTGCTCCGTTATTTCGAAAATGGACCGTCGGTTGTTCCACAGCTTCATCTACATTCTCTGGCTTTGTTTACATTTTAATTGGGACTCCGAAAGCGCTTATTTCAGGCTTTCTTTTGCGACTCCCGGACGACGTCCTCTTCAAAGTTAACCCACCCATTCAAGAATTTATTAATATCCTATGCTTGGAGCTTGAAAATCTTGAATATCAAAGGAAAATCGAGTGTTTTCAGAAATATTTCCCTGACACAGCTTAGGGAGCATCGCATTATACAGTGGCGACAACAAAATGCTGCGCCGAATCTAGTTTTCATTAATCTTTTTGCAAAAATATTCATAATTTCAAGAACAATAAGAAATTAGGGATGGGAAGGAAGGTTTAGGGAAGGAACTTAAGAAATATCGCCTAATAATCGATATCTCTCGGTATTTTTTTTTAGTATGTATAGAAACCTTCGGGGGGAAATGGTGAACGGATGGTCTGTCGATTTTGAACGGACCATTTTTCCCCATGTAAAATAATGGACCATTCTCGAGAATGGAGCTTAATGTAGCAGTGGAACAAGGCTATATATCTAAATCTAAGCTTGAATCATCGTGTGGCTTCAACAGAAACTTTCTGAGTAAAAAACCAACTATTTTCGTAAAAATCGTAAAAATGACTAAATGATGTAGGGGGAGCAATTAGCAAGCTTCAGTTTGAGCACTCACCCACGTAGTAGGGCGTGTAGCAGGGCGTCTGGAGCGTGTCATTGGTGAATGTCTCCTTGGCAAAGCCAAAGTCCGTCAGCTTAAGGATCGCATTTGGCTGGGAAGTGGTGTACAGCAAGTTCTCCGGCTTGAGGTCGCGATGCGCAATATCCCGACTGTGCAGATAGTCTATCGCCGCACAGATCTCGTGCATTATCTGGGCCGCCTCCCGCTCCGTAAACGCCCCGTCCGCCTTGTCCTGAATGCGCTGGAACAGCTCGCCGCCCTCCATGCACTCCATTACGACCAGCAGGCACTTCCGCCCGCTGTACGTATTCTCGTACACATCGATGATGTTGACAATGTGCCGGCAGCCGCTCACCCGCCAGTGCAGGTCGACCTCGCGGCGCGCCTTCTCATTGTCCAGAAGCACCTTGAGGGCATAGTTCTGTTTGGAGCGGCGATGGTTGCACTGGACCACCTTTCCGTTGATGCCCAGCCCCAGCACCGTGTCCGAGATCTCGTAGTCGTCCACCAGGGGGGTGGTCTTCGGTTGCCGTTGGTTCTGCAGCGAAAGCATTTTGGTTTCTGGTCGGATCTCTAACTGGAGGAGAGAGAGAAATTAAAGGGGTTTAATTAATATTTTAAGATTTTAATAACTAACAATGATTGAGGGTCATAATTTCTTAATTTTTAGTGACTAAAAGATAATTTTTAAAATATTTATAATGGTAGTTTCTCTTTCTATATATTTCTTTCCTATTATGTATCATAATTTAGAGACTAGACAGGATATTAAAGGTCTGATTGAGTACTAAATAATCCTTTAATGATTATAAATAAAAGCGTAAAATATTTCTGCACTTTTAAAAATGCAGGGGCCTAAAATACAGTTAAAAACACTAATTAAATTACTAAGAAACCAATTTATAGCCATTTCTAAATTAATTTAATATAATAAATAAGTATCGATAACTTAACGATAATATCGATAAAAGCTTCGTTTATTATTTGTGATTTTTTCTATGGCGAGCTCAGCGACAATAATTAAATTGAAATCATTTATTAGAAATGGAATTCCTTGGGGATTCCCTATCAATTACCACTGCTCCCTTTTGCTTCATATTTTTCCATGTATTATTTTGGGATAAAAGCATGACATCAGAATTCAGAGTTCTGAGCCCGCACCTACGCTTACAAGCTATTTTGCCATAAATCATTCGCTGTGCCAGCACAAAAATAACAAAAAATGGGGAAAAAAGAGCAGGAAAATAAAAAGAAAAGTGGAAACCAGATAAAGACCGATAAAAGCAGCAACGGAAGTCAAAATAAAGATGAAAAAATATAGCGGAAGCTCATGTATTTGCTTTTTTTCGGATGGAAAATTAAAAACTGATATTTTTTCTGTGATGAAATTGAAGAGGAAATTAAATCAAAATCTAAAGTTAATAAAATAAGAACTTCATTTTCCAGGGAATATAATATCCCATCCGAGATCAATTAAATACCCAGTTTTCCCCAAGTGTAGCCATAGCATAGCTCTAGCTGTAGGAGCTTTTTATACAAATTATATGCAGATCCAAAACCTCGAGCTACCGATCGATCTCTCGCACTCGATTCAAATTGCATGCAAATCGACTTACAGGCAGAAAAG
Source organism: Drosophila lacteicornis (assembly GCA_008044355.1). Taxonomy (NCBI): domain Eukaryota; kingdom Metazoa; phylum Arthropoda; class Insecta; order Diptera; family Drosophilidae; genus Drosophila; species Drosophila lacteicornis. The sequence goes on from VNKF01000218.1 coordinate 257,569, forward strand.
CGATGGAAAAATAAAGAACTGCCTGTTGTTCCTAATTAAACCCACTCTCGCTGCATATTGCCATGTTTTCCGGCGAAAATGAAAACCGCACGGACGGCCGCCGCGGGATATTACACAATTTTTTTTACGGGGAAAATGGCCAGCAGGAAAACGGACGGTGGTAATTGCATATGTTCGACCTGGGGTTCTGTCGGTTATCGCTAATATCGATATCGGCATAGGAGTAGAAGGGCGGTGGTGGCGGCGGGGCGGGGCAGTGGTGCGTTTGTGTGCGTGTGCGCTGGTGAAATTAGTACCCCCTCCCGATTGTTTTTGTTTATTTCGAGCACATTACGCATTGCCAAACGGAAAGTACAAGAAAAAACGCTTCCGTTTCACGGAACGTTTTCCACTGTAAAATTGGTTAATTAACGCGTATTTTACTGCCCACACACACATAAGCACACACGGAACCCGCGCATTCGCGCACACACACTCACATTTACAAATGCAAACAATGCGTCATGTTTTCTCACAGTTAACTAGTATTTCCTAATTTTCAGTCTTTTCGGGCTCCACTGTACCGCTGTACGTGAGTACGTCTTTTTATCTTGTTATCGCTGGCCGTAACTTTTCGATCGGGGACTGCGCTGCTCGTTGGCCCAGATTTTTCCTGGCCATGCGCCGCTTGGGTTTTCCCCCTGTGCATCTCCCCGGGCTTTTCGCATTATCACCTGCTGTTCAGCTGATCGGTATTTACCTTCGGGTATTTGTTTTAGCGTGCTATTAACGAACGAAAAAAAGAGCAACAACCCGAACCGAAATTTATAGTTATTTACGCTGGGGTAGAGTGTTGCCAGATGAACATGTTGCTTTCCTCCTAAAAAATCTCAAATAGTCGAAATTTCACCCTAAAAAATCCAAAACAATAACGTAACGATCTACGACGTAAGTGAACAAAAACGTAAAGATCTAGAGATGGACTATCACGAAAGAAACGTAAATGCCAGGGAATCATCGATGTTTCTCCACCTCTGTTGGTATCGATGGTTTCGTATTTAGTTTAATATTTTTGCCATTTTAGGTGTTTTATAATAAAAAAAAGCAATTTTATAGAGATTTTCTTAAAAAAATTTAATCAATCGTTCCGAAAAAACCCTAAACTTTCCCCCTAAAAATTCTTCCCCCCTAAAATTCCACCTAGGACATCAAAAAACCCCTAAATCTAGGGGGAAAACCCCTGATCTGGGAACACTGGGTAGAGCTGGAAATAAAATCGATTTCGCATTCGATGCATCGATACCACCTGTTTGGCTAGGACTATCGACTTGGAGCCGCCAATCGATTTATCGAACTATCGGAAACTTGAACTTTTACTAGTTCCGAATTATCGAACATTTTGGCTGGTTCCGTTATTTTAAATTTAATTAATAAGCACAGCTTGCCTTTCTGCAATAGTTTATATTTATTTTCTAGTAATTAACAATTAACTGAACATAACTAGAACTGAACTAATGAACAAGAATTATAAAACAATATAGAACCTTAGCTTATTTTGATGTTCTTCTTAAAAAACCTAAAAACTGAAGTTAAGTTTTATACATATGTGTTTTAAATTAAATGGTCCATGGATGAATTTCGAATATGTCAAATTATGTCACTAACCTATCTAGATAATGTCATTCAATAAGGCGCGACTTCCGAGGTCATGACTCATCCATATGTACACTCTCGATCGGATCGAGGATCCTCTGCTACGCGTAGTTGGCCGATCGGCACTCGTTCCACACCCGCTCCATTTCCGCAGAGTCGCCGAACTCGTGCGAGGCTATCACCGCGCTGTAGCTGTCCGGACCCTTGTACTTTGGGCGGTAGAAGCGGAAATCCTCGCAGTGCTGCAACGGAATGCCCGCCTTCAGCGCCACAATGCCCAGGTAGACGTCATCGAAGCGAAAGAGCGGTATATGGACGCTGGCCGCGTACAGCCGGAGCAGTGCCTGGCGGGAGAGCATAAAAGCGCCGGCAGTGACGTAGGGGGGCCAGCGATCAAAGGGATACTCCTCCAGCGAGACATACCACTTGCTGAACTTGTGCCGCAGCGGCGAGGTCTGGAACACATGGCCGGCAAAGAGCATCTCCGGCTGATGCGTCTGCCGCCCTCGGCCAAGGAACCGCAGCACATTCTTGGCCGAAACGTAGTAGTCGTCGTCCACGAACAGGTAGAAGTCGCTGCGATTGAACTGCTCGCTGGCCCAGCGCATTCCCAGCATCGTTTTCAGCGTATTGTTGAAGTACGCGTCCACGAAGTCCGCCTGCAGGATGTCGCCGTGCTCGCGCGACTCCCAGGCCACATCCTTCTCGCTCTCGCCGGCGCTGCCCAGCACGAAGACGCGTCGCAAATGGACATCCGAGAAGCGGCCCTCGTAGCCCCACGTGCGCCGGATGGCCTCGCGTCTCCGCACATTTCCCACGGCGCTCTTTATCAGCAGCGTTAGGCGGGGCGGCTCCACCTGGACTTCTGCCGTGAATGCGGGCACTCGCAAATAGGAGAACTTGCCCACGCCCGAGGTGGCGGCGGTGGCGCCGTCAGCGTTCACCGGATAGTGGAAGTGGCGCTCAAAGTTCAGTTCGTGCAGGTGGGTCAGCAGGCCGCAATAGTCCACGAGCAGGATGAGGGGCAGGGCCAGGAGACATCGCAGCAGCAGTTTCAAGTGTTTATTTTGCATGTTTTCCGGCCACAACAACAATGTGACCACAGGTGGCTAAAATCCCTTGGTATATTGGTATTAAATGGTATATTTCATACAATTAGTGGTATATTACGAGTATACAGTATGTTGTATGGATAATTCTTTGGTCACACTGTCAAATCGGAAAGAGGAAGAAATCGTTTATAAATTGGAATTTCTGCTAGCGCGCTTAATTTTGTATTAAATTTAAAGAACTTGTGAAATTCCCAATATGTCCGAGGAGGTGGCCACAGCAGGTGCAACTTCTCCGCCAGCACCCACTGGCTCCAAGCTAACCAATGCGCAGAAAGCGCGTATCGAGAGGAATCAAGCGAAGGCCCAAAAGTTGCGAGAAGCCAAGCTTGTGGCGCATCCCTATAAGGATTTGGCCAGGTGAGTGCGTTCTTCTTACAATGTCCGCCATGTTCAGAACCCTATTCTCCTGGCAGCAACAAGGATGGCGCCCATCCAGAGGCTGTTTTGGGCAAGGGACAAACTGCCGTGATCAAGGTGCAGGGCACCAAGTACATTGACAGCGGCGGCGGCTTTCTGCTGGAGCAGCCGGTCCTGCCGGCCGGACCGGGCGCAGCAGCCGGAGAGGAGTCATCCAAAGATGGGGCCCCGGTTATCGTAGACGAAGGCATTGCCATTCCGGTGCACTACGAGGAGTGCGCCGATTGCGGTGACCCCTTCGTCGACTCCTACTTGTTCAACAACTTTGGGCATCCCGTGTGCGACAAGTGTCGGGACAACGAGGACCGCCACGCCCTCATCACCCGCACGGAGGCCAAGGCGGAGTACCTGCTGAAGGACTGTGACTTCGACAAGCGTGAGCCGCCGCTGCGCTACATCAGCCGCAAGAATCCGCACAACGTGCGCTGGGGCGAGATGAAGCTGTACCTGCACCAGCAGGTCCTTAAGCGCGCCCTGGAGGTGTGGGGCAGCGAGGAGGAGCTGGTGCGCCAGCACGAGGGACGCGAAGAGAAGCGCGAGGTGGGCAAGGCGCGCAAGTACAACAAGCAGATGAAGCAGCTTCGCATGGAGGTGCGCAGCAGCGTCTACACCAAGAAGACGCACGCCATTCACGAGCACGAGTTCGGCCCGGACACCTACAACGAGGAGGAGGACAACTACACGCACACCTGCCTCACCTGTCCGTACAGCGAGACCTACGAGAAGATGTAATGATGCGTTTAATTCTTTTTTTATTTACTATTTAAGACTTTCTATATTTTTTTTTCGATTGAAACGTGAAATTTGAGATTAATTTGAGTTCTAAACTACAAAAATCTATAGTTATTTAATAAGTGCACCGATTTATAGAATAGAATTTAAAGTGAAGTGAATTTATGCTACCGAAATGAATGAATTATACAAAATGCTTGAAGAAAACTGCACGTGATTTGTTTTTAAGCAAGTTCTTAACATTAGACAAGTTTAAAATTAACTGCAGTTTATACTTAATATAACAAAGATAATATAATTTAATAATAATAACAATATAGCGCAAAAACCCGGTTTGAAAAATATTTTAGTTAGCTGAATTCGAAACGCGTTATTTTCCAGTATTGCGGTATTTACGGTAGCCAAAGGCCAAGTATTTCTTGTGGTATTTGCGGTAGAGGTGTCAAAATACCGGTGGCACTATCGATAGTATCGATGGTTTGTATTCAGCTTGCACCATCGGTTGTTTGAAAACAACTGCATACATTATTATATTTGTAATTCAAATTAGAAAATTAAAATATAAATCACAAGATACCAAAACTAACAAATTTGTTTGACTTATTTTATTATTTTTCAAATTATTTCTATATTAAATCTTTAATCTAAAAATCTTTATCAAATTACTAGGGAATACCCTCAACTTTTATGAGTATTTTATTAGTTGTTAGTTATTTGCTGACAAAATTAAATAGGTCGGTACTATCGCGATAGTATCGAAAGTTTGCGAAAAAACTACCGGTAGTTTGACATCTCTAATTTGCGGTATTTTACGCCAATGAGGAACTAAAATCCCATGCGCCATGCGCCAATGCACGCGTTTGGTATTTTGCGGCATTCGGCGGACGGTCGCACGCGAGGTGCATATACCAAAAATCATAAACAAAATTATCCCCACACACAGATAGTGCCGTTGCAAGCGTTCCCCCCACTGGCGACCCCAGATCTCAGTGCCACCGGAAGCAGCGACAAGGAGGAGCCACAAGCCGGCAAGATGGTGGACGAACCCTCCGACGATGAGAACTCGGAGCCCACGCCCAAGAAGATCAAGCGGGAGTGGTCGAAGAGTTACTCGAACAAGGCCATGGAGATGATGGTGAAGATGGGCTACGAGAACGACAAGGGTCTGGGCAAGAGCAACCAGGGTCGCCTCGAGCCGATCATCGCTGTGCAGCAGGACGGACGTCGCGGCTTTGGCCTCAAGCTGGACCCACAGTCGGGCGCTGGCCAGTGGGATCCCAACAGCGAGGAGCTGGACATACCAGAGCCAGTGCTCTGGCTGACCAACCTGGGCGGCGGTGCATTGGCCTACACCATGGAACAGTTGCTGGGACACGTGTTGGTCGGCCCGAAGAAGCGCACGCTCGACGGAGAGACGCTCTACTGCGACCCGGAGATTCTGCATCGCATCCTCGAGGCCAAGACGGTCTTTGACGATCTCAACGACAGCGAAAAGAGGCGGGCACGCTCGCGCTGCAATCCCTTCGAGACCATACGCAGCTCCATCTTCCTCAATCGCGCCGCCGTCAAAATGGCCAACATAGACTCCATGTGCGACTACATGTTCACCAATCCCCGCGACTCCAACGACCAGCCGCTGGTGGCTCCCGACGAGCTGCTCTACTTCACGGACATGTGTGCAGGTGAACCCCCTTTTTGTGCCCGCTATTCGAGGTGGGAAAAAATCGATTCATCGATATTTTTTCGATATTTTAGAAAAAAACATCGATTAAATCGACTAAATCGAAAAAAGAAATATATATATATTTTGTATTTATAGCAATCAAATCTTGGAGATCAAATTAGAGCTGGGAAAAAATCGATTATCAGCACATCGATTTTTTTTTTGATATTTTAGAAAAAAACATCGATTAAATCGAAAAAAGAAATATATATATATTTTTTTTATTTATAGAAATAATAATAAAAAAAAAAAATACAAAATAATATAAATTACGTTTACAGAACATAAAAAAAAGAAATATGATCCAAAAAAAGAATGGTTCGCGATACATCGATTCTATTTGGACCGAAAATAAAAGAATCGATAGTATCGATATTGCAATCGATTTTCTCTTAGCTCTACCGGCTATGTCCTCCTCAGGCTTGAATAAAACTAAAGTTTCCCACTTTTTAAGCAACTTACAAGTCCTTGAACATGCATTTTCGCCTTAACTAAATATTCCTTTGTATTTTCTTATTTTTTGGGACAGGCCCTGGCGGCTTCTCCGAGTACGTGCTGTTCCGCAAATCCTGGGAGGCCAAGGGATTCGGCTTTACCTTGCGCGGCGCCAATGACTTCAAGCTGGAAAAGTTCTTTGCCGCCTCGCCGGAGTCCTTTGATGCGTTTTATGGCGTCAAGGAGGATGGCAACATATTCGATGCGGCCAACCAGGACTCGCTGAACGAGTACATCCGTCGCCATACGCCGCAGGGCGTTCACTTTGCCATGGCCGACGGCGGCTTCTCGGTGGAGGGACAGCAGAATATCCAGGAGATCCTCTCCAAGCAGCTGTACCTCTGCCAGTTCCTCACGGCCCTGAAGATCCTGCGCGAGAACGGCAGCTTTGTGTGCAAGGTGTTCGACTTGTTTACCCCGTTCAGCGTGGGCCTGGTCTATCTGATGTACAAGTGCTTCCACCAGATCGCCATCATCAAGCCCAATAGCAGTCGGCCAGCCAACTCGGAGCGGTATCTGGTCTGCAAGTACAAACGCAAGGACACGGAGACGGCACCCATTACAGCCTACCTGAATGCGGTGAATCACATGCTCAACGAGGAGGCAGAGAGCGAGTCGGACGTCCAGGAGATCTTTAGTGCCGCGCAGCTGGCCGCGGACGAGGACTTCCTGCGCTACATCATTGACTCCAACAATGCCATCGGCAAGAAGCAGATTGTGGGCCTGCAGAAGATCGCCGCCTTTGCCCTGAACCCAGAGCTCAAGGAGATGCGACAGGGGGAGGTGCGTCAGGAGTGCCTCAAGCGCTGGAATTTGCCCGATAAGCTGCGCCAGGCGCCCGAAGTCAAGCCCACGGAGCGTTTGCTGGAGGAGCTACTGGCCGATTGGGCGCAGGATCGCAACTGGATGAATCTGGCCGCCTCCGAGCTGAATGGCGTGGCGATGCTGAACAATGCCGTCCAGAATGTGCCCGACTGGTACTTTGTGCCCGTGGGCCGCGAGGAGACCAACATCAATGCCTGCACGCTGTTCCTCTGCCGCTCGCGGGGCACCCTTCTGCGCTACACGGAGCACAAGAAGTGGGAGCTGGTGAATACGCAGTTCGAGGTGCAACCGCGCTCCATCTTCTTTGGCCAGATCGTGTACGAGTTCTATGGGGAGGGCAGGACAATTCAGCGGGTGGCGGCCCTGCACATCATCGATGGGATCTGCCTGGGCGGCATCGATATCCGGCGGCGTCCGTTCCGGGAGAGGGTCAGCATGTGCGACAAGTACGCGCGGAGCCTGAACAAGCCGTACCGCAAGGAGCGCACGTTTGGGGCGCTACGCAGCAAGCCCTTCTTTCCGCTCAGCGACCTGGATGAGTTCTTCGCGGATATGCGACGCTACGTCCTCAAGGATAACTCCAAGCGCTTTGGCTTTGCGCTGGACGACAAGAAGTTCTTTGTGCCCGGCGGCCTGCTGCTGTTCCGGGAGCTGACCCCCAACTATGTGTCGGCCCACTCGCGCTCCCGCAACCAGAAGTACTACTTCAATGTGACGAACAAGGAGTCGTACTACAAGGACCAGATACCCGGCAATAAGGCTTCGGAGATCTTCGCCTCGTTCCGCTCCAGCTACTATGGGCGCCTGCTGTGGAAGTGGACGGACCTGCGGCAGGTGGATGAGTTGGCCACCGAGGACGATCCCCAGATCCTGTACCGCAGCGATTTTGTGCAGTTCATTTCGCACAAGATGGGCCTGTGTTAGGGCCTTCCACCCCTGCCCTAAGCAGAGAAATGTAGCCTTAAGTCCCAAGTGTTTTTTTTTTAGCTTCCCCCGCACTCTAAGGATTTATCTGGGGGTTTTACCACAGATCCTGCATTTTACTTATTCGATTTAAGTACTTAGTGCGCAGGAACTGATGAAATATGCTATTATTTTTATTTGACCTTCACAACATACATTTAATTTTAATCATTTATCGTCATAAGTCGTCTTCTGGCCCATTGAAAGTGTGAAACTGTTTTATTTCTAAAGATCTTACCAAAGTTACCGAGTCTTTAATTTGTTTTGGGTTTTGGGGCTACAAAAATGGTATATATGTAATTCTTGATGGACATCACCGAACAAAGAACCCGATTGTTATCGGGGTTAGCGCCAGGTAATCATATAGAAATGTTATTACTTGTAATCGCGTACCGGGAAAGCCAGCTGCTATCTAATCGTTGAATGAATGTCTTTTGCCATCGTCCTCAGCCATTAGTTATTGGTCTTGTAATAAGCCAAATGCACATTTTCCAGAGGAACTTTAATTACTTTCCGATTAGCTACCATCCAAAGCCAAAAATGTAAGGCCTAAAGCTGGCAAAAAATCGTTGTTTTGCACTATCGATTTTTTCGATGTTTATCTAGTGAAAAATCGATACTATCGATGTTTCCTAAGCTTATAAGAATTATAATTTTGGCAGTGGAAGCCTTAAGTGAGGCCATTTTCTCACTTAAAACGATTCCGACTTTAAGTGATTAATTTCCATTCATGATCTAATCAAATACTTCTCTTAAAAACAATCGATGGTTGTCAAAAAAGTTTAAAAAATCGATACTATCGATAGTGCTCCGATGTTTTGCCAGCACTAGTAAGGCCCATTATTATTTTCCCTTAGTTTTTGGTGGCCTTGCAGAGGCCATTATAGTTTTCCATTTATTTCCTTTAGCTATTTTTACATACTCCCGGAATTATTAGACTTAACGGTATTCCAGTTTACATATGGTCACACTTTACCAAGAACTCGGCAAGCTGTCAAAATCCAAATCCAAGTAGGCCCAGAGACTCAAACGTCACTTTCGGCACTATAAATAGCCCAGCCGGGGCAGCGGTATGCTCAGTCCGTCCTCACCTGCCAAAGGGTGACCTGCCCAAGCTATTTATTTTTTTCTTATTTTTGTCATTTATTTTGAATCAGTCTTAATTAAAGTGTCCAAGTCTGGACTTTTATATCGTTGACGAACAGCTCGTCAGCTCGTGTTCTTCCAGTGAAGATGTCGAGGCCTGCTCCACGGGATCCTAGATCCACAGACTCTTCATACGTATTTATTTTTATTTTTTTTATTATGAACCATTTATTTTAAATCAGTCTTAATTAAAATGTCCAAGTGTGGACTTTATCTTGTCGATCCACTCCGTGCGAGGGTCAGTGTCCTTGCATCTGGTGAACAGATGCTTGGGCAGCTCCACGGGATCCTAGATCTATAGAAGGTCCATATTTATTTATTTTGTATTATTTTTTTAAACAGTTTTATTTTTACCTCGTTTATTGTTGCCCTGGAATCCGGCACCTGTGGATACTAGATTTACAGACGCTTCCGTCGGAGATGCAGATCTATTTGTGTTGGTTTTGCCGGCTGTAAATGGCCAGTTTCTGGAGAAGATTAGGAACGGCCGAATGAAAATGACCGGTTTCTAGAGAGGACCAGTCGCTGCCGGCTGTAGATGGCCAGTTTCTGGAGAGGATCAGTCTCTGCCGGCTGTAAATGGCCATTTTCTGGAGAGGATCAGTCTCTGCCGGCTGTAAATGGCCAGTTTCTAGAGAGGATCAGTCCCTGCCGGCTGTAAATGGCCAGTTTCTGGAGAGAATCAGTCCCTGGCGGCTGTAAAAGGCCAGTTTCTGGAGAAAATCACCCCTGCCGGCTGTAAATGGTCAGTTTCTGGAGAGGATCAGCCCCTGCCGGCTGTAAATGGCCAGTTTCTGGAGGGAATCAGTCCCTGGCGGCTGTAAAAGGCCAGTTTCTGGAGAGGATCACAATCTGCCGGCTGCAAATGGCCAGTTTCTGGAGAGGATCAGGCTGTGCCGGCTGTAAATGGCCAGTTTCTTGGGAGGATCAGTTCCTGCCACCCATAAATGACCAATTTATCGAGAGGATCAGGCTGTGCCGGATGTAGATGGCCAGTTTCTGGAGAGGATCAGGCTGTGCCGGATGTAGATGGCCAGTTTCTGGAGAGGATCAGTCCCTGCCGCCTGTAGATGGCCAGTTTCTGGAGAGGATCAGGCTGTGCCGGCTGTAAATGGCCATTTTCTGGAGAGGATCAGTCCCTGCCGCCTGTAGATGGCCAGTTTCTGGAGAGGATCAGTCCCTGGCGGCTGTAAATGGCCAGTTTCTGGAGAGGATTAGTCCCTGGCGGCTGTTAATGGCCAGTTTCTGGAGAGGATTAGGCTCTGCCGGATGTAGATAGCCAGTTTCTGCAGAGGATTAGGCTGTGCCGGATGTAAATGGCCAGTTTCTGTAGAGGATCATATACGGCAGGCAGTAACTGGCCTGTTTCTGGAAAGGATCAGGCTAAAAACGCTCTGTAACTGGGTGTCATATACCAGGCGAACAGAAATACCAGATGGGGAATGGCTTCTTCTGCGCTAAAGTAAATATAACAGTTTTAAGCCAGAGTAATTCCAAAGAGAGAGAGCCAGAGAGATCACATAAAGAGAGAGAGAGACAGAGAAATCCCATAACTGTTATAATAAAGTTAGGCCGACGGTTCAGCGGCTACCAGCTGCCATCTCTGTTCGCCTGGTATTTCATTCTCATCGATGGCGACATTTGAAGGAAATTGGGTGGAAATTGGATTGAAATCGGCTGAAAAAACCCACTGCTATGGGTTTCAGATACCAGGCGAACAGGAATACTAGATGGAGGATGATTTCTCTGTGCTTAATTAAATATAACAGTTTTAGGCGATGGAGATCCCAAATAAAACCTTCGATTTCATACTTTAAAAGCATACTTTAAGGGGTTTGAAATTTATCTGTGGAAAGAAACGCATCTTTTGGGCTGAAGCGATAACAACGCCAGCCCACAAGTATGCAATTTTTTTTTACTTCTCGGCTAAAATACAACCATTAGTGATTCTTTCTGAACTGACTTTGTAGTATGAAGATTAACTATATTTGAGGTCTTTCTGAGAGCATATCATGGCCAAAAATCAAGTGATAGCCAAATGTCATATATTTCCCGATTCGCAATTAAAATCTTAATTAATTAATTGCAAAA